>QRFJ01000121.1:281401-403611 GCA_006176705.1 Cocos nucifera | reverse complement strand
TGTGTAGTCTAGTTTGATCATAATTTTTATTTAATTAAAAGTGATTTTTAGATTTATTTATTTTTTATTTTTTAATATTATAAATATTATAATCAGATATAAAAATAAAAAATAAAATAAAATTAATTATTCATATGAGATATGATAGTTGCATGTTTAGACTATTTATAGAATAGTTCTGCAAATAGGTCTAGATTAAATTTTATTTGATATGATCGAATTTAAATTTAATTTTTTAGATGATTATGAGATAATTTAAATCTAAAAAATATGCATGCATGATATATGTGATATATACAAAATATGTTTTAATTAGATCTATTTTTTATATGAGATTTATGCTTAGATCTAATTTATTTTTATAGATTAGTTATATTTCTGATTAAGGTATTCCCCTTGGCTATTCGGTTATAAGAATAAAGTAGGGCTTAAAGACCCTCTCCTTCCATTCGATGGGGTGTTCTTATGATGTGTAGGGATGCTGTGTGTTCGTCCTTAATCAAAAATTGAAAACTTACTTTCTGCAAAACCCTAGATCTTGAAACCTTATGATCTTTTTACATGTTTGGTTTATAAATCCTAACTTAATTAAGAATTAAATTTATAAAATATCAATAAGATCTAAAATTGAGAATTTCAGATCTAGGACATATTCATAAATCTAGGTTCAGACTTGGGTAGCTCAATTAGGTCTAACGGTTGATCAAATCGAATCAAGAGTTGGTTAGATGGGATCAACAATGCTTAAATTGATCAGCCTAATAGAATTAAGTCTAGGTCAGGATCGAGTCACGAATGTGATTGATCAAGTTAAGACCTAATTAGGCTCAGTGGTTAGAGTCTATATTGTAGGCTAATCCGATTGGTTCTGTCTCAATAATTTGGTGTCTAAGGTAAGTTTGACAGATACGATCGACTGATTTTTAATTGGGAGCTACTCGACTCGAATGCGTTCTTGTCGAATTAATGGCATATCCCTTCCACCGATCTCACTTACCTGGCCATGTTTGTTGACTCAGTTCTGATCTAAGGTGGTCAATAATTCGAGCTAACCCATGCCACTAGGTTAGTCATAATGGTTATGACTATGTCAAGTCTAGTTTAATGAGACCTAAATAAAATCTTCCTAAGAAAAGATTAAGTCTAAGGTCTTCCACCATTATAGATGTGCGGACCCTTTCCGGAGTTGATTGTTCTCGGCTAGTTATAGTGGCTTAGTTGCACCAAAAAGATGCAACCATATCTATTAGGCTTAGATGCTATGGGCTGGAGGATGAATTGGGCTCAATATTTTGGATATGGTGAAAGACTCAATTAGAAATCCAATCTGTGCAAATGGTAGGTCTGACTTAACTAAGGAGTGGATCAATATTCCGGACATGGTGAGATTCATGAATTAGAGACCAAGTTTGGGTGCACCATGATTAGAGAATCATTGAACAAGAGTTGTTCACTCATTGGCTAACCCATCACCAATAACTGTTAGGTGAAGTGATGAGTCAGTTGGTGGGACCGCACCACCTACTAGAAATCAGTAATCATGGAGATTTTTGCATATGTATAGAGCGAGTGTAGGGATCCGAGAAAATAGTAGAAGCTAATTTATTTAAAAATAAAATTCTTAAATAAATTGGTTATATCTTAATTATAATATCTAACTAGAAACATTGACTCTCTACAAGAAAATATCTGCATCCAACCCACTAGCATGAATCCTGGACACCCATAGACTGACTGGACCAAATTACAAGGATTAGCTTCGAAACTTTAAAATCATTTTGGGTTTCGAGAAGTTAACTCATGTATTGGACTAGGACCCTCCCACCTTACTAGCTTGTCCATCCACTGAACAAAGAGCATCTCTAGATAAGTGGACTGACGAAGATAATAAGGCCAGATACTACATGTTGGGCTCGATGTCTAATGAGCTTCAGCATCAACATGAAGATATCAGAACTGCTCGCCAAATGTTGGCTCACCTACAGAAGATGTTTGGTGAACAGAGTCGCACAGTCAAGTATCAAGTCACTAAACGACTATTCAAGACTAAGATGCGTGATGGGCAGTCAGTCCAAGATCATTGTCTGATTATGATCAAGGACTTGGAAGAGCTTGAGAAGCTTGGAGTGAGGTTGGACTTGGATCTGCAGAATGACATAATTCTACAATCCTTGACTGATGCATTTAGGTAGTTCATCATGAACTACCATATGCATAAACTTCAAAACTCCTTGGCTGAACTTATGAACATGCTGGTTACCGCTGAGCTTTTCATGAAAGGTTCTAAAGGCTCAGTGCTTTCTATGGAACGGACTTCTTCCAAGAGAAAGTCTTTTGGAAAGAAAAAAAAATCTATGAAAAAGCAGAAGATGGAAGGAGGAAAGAAGAAAAAGGCAGAGCCGAAGAAGAAGGCTGTTGACAAAGGAAAGTGTTTCTATTGCAATAATGATGGCCACTGGAAGCGAAACTGCCCTACTTACCTGGCCATCCTAAAGAAGAAGGAGGCAGATCCTTCTAGAGGTATGCTCGTTATTGAGTCTAACCTTATGGTTTCTTCTACATTCGGTTGGGTGCTTGACTCTGGTTTTAGTGCTCACTTATGAACTTCTATGCAGGGTCTTGAGGATAGCAGGAGGCTGAGGGATGGTAAGATGATCCTACACATCGAAATGGAGCAAGGGTTGCTGCCGTGGCCATGGGAACATACCCTCTTCGACTACCATCTAGTTTAGACTTCGTATTAAAAGACTGTTATTATGTGCCTGCAGCAAGTAGGAATTTGATTTCTATTTCTTGCCTTGCATTAGAAGGCTATGTAATTAGTTTTCTTAAAAACCATTGTAACATTCTTTATGAAAAAAATAAAATTGCAAATGGTTTCCTTATTAACGGTCTTTATCAGTTACATGTTGATGTATCTATTTTTAACTTTGAGCAAAATGTGAATGCCATAAAATCAAAACATCCTAGGGATAGTCCTAATGATAGGTATCTATGGCACCTAAGATTAGGTCATATAGCAGAAGATAGGGTTAACAAATTAGAGAAAATTGGGCTATTGAGTCTATTGACTTTCGAGTCATATCCAATTTATGAATCCTGTCTTCATGGCAAAATGACTAAGCTCCCTTTTGTAGGACATGGGGAAAGGGCCATGGATCTTCTTGCCCTAGTACATACAGATGTGTGCGGCCCATTCGATGTGCCGGCTAGAGGCAATTTAGTCTACTTTATAATCTTTACCGATAATTTATCAAGGTATGGGTATGTGTATCTTATGAGACACAAGTCTGAAGCATTTGAAAAGTTCAAAGAATTCAGACATGAAGTAGAAAAGTAAATTGGAAAATCCATTAAGGTTCTTCGATCAGATCGAGGAGGTGAATACCTTAGTCGAAAATTCCTGGACTATCTCAAAGAAAATGGCATAGTCTCTCAATGGACTCCATCAGGAACACCTCAACTCAACGAAATTTTAGAATGGAGGAATAGGATCCTATTAGATATGGTCTGATCCATGATGAGCTTCACAGACCTTTCCTGATTTTCTTTGGGGATACTATTTGTTAACTGCAATATACTTACTGAATAGGGTTCCTTCTAAAACTGTTCCTACCACACCGTATGAGATATGGCATGGTAAGAAACCAAGTCTGAGTCATCTCAGAATTTGGAGTTATCCGGCTCATGTCAAAAGACAACAAGTGGACAAGTTAGACTTTAGGTCCTTTAGAGCTCGATTCATAGGATATCCTAAAGAGTCATTAGGATATTATTTCTACATTCTAGAAGATCACAATGTGATTATGAGTCGACATGCCATCTTTCTTGAAAAATAGTTTATTCAAGATAGCGGCATTGAAAAGCAGATCAAGCTCGATGAGAAAGTCTCATAAGAGCAACGAGCTAAGGACTAAATGAAACCAAATCAGGTTAAGCCAATCCATACACTACCTCCTCCACCTCGTAGATCGGAAAGGGTTTTTCATCCTCCTGAAAGATACTTAGGTACTATTTCAGAAGATGTAGAGGAAATGTTCCTCATAGGTAATGAGATTCATGGTGATGATCCCAAAACCTATAACGAGGCGATATCAGATATCGACTTCGAGAAATGGTTAGAGGCAATGAAGTCAGAAATTGACTCGATGCACTCAAACTAAGTCTGAACCTTGGTAGATCCACCAGAAGGTATAGTACCTATTGGGTGTAAATGGATCTTCAAGAGAAAGATTGGTGTAGATGAAAATGTGGAGACATTCAAGGCTAGATTAGTGGCAAAAGGTTATAGTCAATGCGAAGGCATTGACTATCAGGATACCTTTTCCGTCAGTAGCTATGCTAAAATCCATCCGCACATTGCTTGCCGTTGCAGCCTATTTTGATTATGAAATATGGCAAATGGACGTGAAAACGACGTTCTTAAATGGATATCTTGAGGAAGATATCTATATGGAACAGCTGTTAGGTTTCACATCTAGTGATGATGATCACAAGGTTTGCAAGCTGCAAAGGTCCATATATGGACTTAAGCAAGCATCTCGGAGCTGGAACACTCGTTTTAATGACGTGATCAAAATATTTGGTTTCATCAAAAATGAGGAGGAGCCATGTGTCTTTAAAAAGATCAGTGGGAGCGCTGTTGTCTTCCTCATATTGTACGTGGATGACATCCTCCTTATCGAGAATGATATTCCCATGTTGACTATAGTTAAAATGTGGTTATCTAAAGAATTCTTCAAGAAAGACCTAGGAGAAGCATCCTTTATTCTGAAAATTAAGGTTTATAGAGATAGACCGAAATAGGATATTAGGACTTTCACAGAAGATGAAAATTAAGGTCTATAGAGCTGGATACGGATCGAATAGTTGTCTATTCATATTCATATCCATTTTTCTTTGACAGATATGGATATGGATATGGATATTATTCGGATCCTTAAATTTCTATTCATATTCAGATTAATTTGGATACAAAAATGGATCGAACGAATAATATCCATACTATTTTCATCCCTGGTGGTGAGGCATATTGCTTTCCAAAATCATGATATTGGGAAAGCATTTATAAACCAAATATCCAAGAAAATCCAGTATATTAAGTTCCTGCCTATCAAATCTAATTGCACATGATAATTGCTGCTATATGCTTCTTTCGAAACTGATCGTGTTTTCCAATGGCTGCTGCTGACGCTACCGATACGCATTCCCATGCAATTAGTGTGAGAAAGGCTTTGAATTTAATAATAGGAGGGTCCAGTAAGATTTTGTGTTTGGTGAGAGGCTAGGCACTTAGGATGAAGACCAACAATTCTAAGCATGGAATAAATCTCATCCAGAAAATAATAAGAGCATTCTCATACTTATGTTTGTTATTCGCGAAAGCCTCAAAATATTAATGTTAACCGCATTCTGTCTTTGACATAGTCGTTTGTTAATAACTTGCCAATATGTTGATGGACTGCGGCGAGAACTCGGGGTTGTCAACTCCAACTCACGATGAAGAAGATGCCACACCTGCAGTTCCAACGTCAGCTGCAGAGCGTAAGCAGCACACGGTGCTGAAAGGAAAAATATATAGAATTTCTCAAACAAGCCGAGGCTGAAGCGCTGGCAAGGGAAAAGGTAGAGGAACGGTGGAGGAAGGAGACGGATGGAGAACATGAGAAAAGATTTCAAAGGAATTAATTGGGTTGGAGGGCAAGATATAGAGAGCGAGAAGCAGAATCGGAATTGAGAGCTGGACTTCACCATCAGTGGAATGGGAGGGACTGGGAAACGGAATTTTCTTGCGCATGTTTTTTTTTCTTAAGGAATGTGGTTGGGATGCCACCACCAAATCAAGAAGGTGGTTTCTTCTTTCCAAGACCAAGGCTCTCGTGTTCCCAATCATCAAGAGTTAATTATAATTTCTTAGTCGTTTTATGTGCTTTCTAGAAATAATGTAAAATCCAGAAATATATTTCACATCCCAGTTAATGTACACAGAACTGGACACCGTACCAGACCGAGCAAAATAGCATAGCTGGAATAACGAAATTTTGTATGGTTTATGGTGATTATTTGCATAGTTCCTTCGGACCGGGTGAAAACCACTGATCCAATGGAATCGAATCGGCATGCCCGGACCTTTAGCAGCCATGAAAACCCAGCAGTTCATTTCTCAAAACATTGTTTGTCATTTGAAATTTTAATGCAAACTGGAATAAGTATGCCAGACTGCCAGTAGGTCAAATCTACAGATTTATTACTTTTTTCTCTTTTTTTTTTTTTTTTTGCCTCTCCATGTTGTACAGGGAGGCCAGCAAGCCATTAACATTATCAGCAGACTAAGGCACACAAAGTAAACAAAGTCGCGAATATCCTGAACGATGCTCTTCACATCTCACACCAGTAGTTGAACATGGAAGCTCTCATGGTAAACCAAGTTACATGTGTCCTATTTGAAGCAGTGACATATGTCACTATGGAGGAAATTCTGAACTCCTCTTTCATATATTACTAAAGGACCCGTGCTATGCAGTGGCAGCAAAAACATAGTTTTGAGCAGAAATATACAATCCAAGTTGAAAAGATAGTATATACAATTTTATGCAGACATCCATAAAGTTATATTGAAATCAATGCTCTTTTATTTTTTTTCTCTTTTGTTGTCCTGAAAAAGTAAAATTCCATCAATGTTATGAAAAAAAGTTTAATATCATTAAAAAATATAGAGATAAATATAGAGAAGATAAATTAGTCGGACAACATTACGTTACCCAGTGCAGAGTTTTTTCTTGGGCGATGGTGTTATCGATTGTCTATAAAATATAAAAAAAATTATATAAAAAAAAGATCTAAATAATCAGTTAGAAAAGTTTATTACCTGATTATAAGGGAAGAAGCTTTTGTAGGAGTAGCCTGTTGAAAAATTTCTGAATGCAAATATTTTTCAGTAGTAGTAATTACTACTTCTGAAAGTTGTAGCAAAAAAAATTCGGTACCGAAAGATTCATGCGAGCTGCCAATAAAAAAATAGCTATCCAAAAAAAATTTAATCACCTGAAAATTGCGATTAACATCTTCACCTATTGCTGACCAAACATAACTTGAAAGGTATAGAAATTGTCTAGAATCTTTTCAATGACATTGGAAAGAACAAAACTATTTGATCTTAGGTCGCTGGCAAGATTAAATGCTAGTATGCCAATTAAGTACTGAGCTAGTTTTTCAAATACAATGAAATTGGTATTGGCAGTGTCATCCTCGACCACTGCGTTCAACTTGTACCTAAAAAAATAAGATAATAAAGAAGCATATTGATTTGGAAGGGCAATCAATTTTATAATTACTTGAAATAATTCAAAAGAAAATCCCATTTGTTTACCGTGGCATTGGAGGCTGATCATTTTTGTTGCATTGGTTGCACCAAAAATTATCACCATATATTTTAATTATGGATCTGCAGTTGTAACATGCTTTGTACCACCAACCATAGGAGGTATCTATCACTTTCATTTTCACTCAACATATAAATTTCGTATCCTATAAAGAAAAAATAAGTAGCTGTAGAAAAATGTGTACACATTTACATGGTTAGATCATGCAGTTGATCAAGCATTATACTTGAGCGATTTACAGATCCATTTCTAATAATTCTTTAATCATTTTTTTTATTTTTTGTTACTTCATAGGCAAGATCAATAGATGAAGCTTATTTTTTTTTTATAAATATGATCATAGCTATTGTCCTATTAAGTTTGCATACCATAAAATCAATTTATAAGTTTAAACATATATATAAACTATATTTTCTCAATGTATAAGATAACAAACTATATATCTTAACTTGGTCTGATAATTTTCTATTTTAGGAATCTATGCGTCTATATAATACCTAGATGCCGAAGAACTGGATAGGCAAATTTTATCTGTATGTTCAAGATATCGTCAATATTCTATGACTACTATTTGAAATTTATGAGAATAAAATTCTTGTATAAAGAAGAAAATACCTTTGTATGTTCTAACAATCATGTCCGTCAAAGTAATTATCACTAGACCAGTTTGTTCCATTGTCCGAATAAGTTGTACATCAAGCTCTTCAAAAAAAATTTTCCAAAGCATGATTTATATCTTCTATGTACTGCATTATTAACAATGGATAGTTTTTTTTAACATGCCAAAATATATTAGAGAGACAAAAAATTTAAATAGTCGGTGTAGTTTGACTTATCAAAAAATTATAAGATTGGGTTCATTACTCTAAATCCTTAATTTTCATATTTCTTTTTTAATAGCTTTTTGCCTAATATTTATTTCTTCAACGTTTCCAATAATTGTAATATGGCATATCACATCTGCAAAGAGAAGAGATAGTCAGTTAGTATATATTTCTTAAGATTTTTAAAACTAGGTATTATTATATAAATCTATACCTGTTAGATATGTATCGTTATAGTTTCTGGAAGGCAGTTCATCAAAATCAATAAAATGAAATTTTTGAAATGGTATAGAATCTGTATCATCATCAATTTGCTGCACAGTGGTTCATCTATTGAAGTAAATAATATATTGATGGAGAACAACTCTAAAATTTCTTTTATTTGAGGCAACGTTGAATTTTCTTATAAAATAAACTTTTCCTTCCATTAGCAAATTCTTGAAATACAAAGCATCCTCCTTTCGAATAGATGCTTGAATCATAGAGTTCTATATAAAGTAAAAATATCCACAAACTCAAGAATATCATTTGGTGAAGGAAAATATAGACAAAATTTAAAAAATCGAAGATACTAATTGCTTCATCAAGCAAGATGCAATCAACACTTATCAATTAATTGTTAGCATTTAGATTTCAACATATTTAAAAGAAACAATGATATAAAAGAAAGGCTATAGAATAAATAAATAAGCACCATAAATATAAATATATAAAAATATATTTGCTTTGTACCTGAGATGGAGTAACTTGCACAATATCATGCCGTAGAATAGCACAATAATCTAAGAAAAAAAATTTAAACATCTAATATCAATACATATTTCATCATAAAGTCATGCAAAAAAATAATTAAAAAAGTCATAAAAAATAGAATTTATTGCATTATACATAACCAAAAAAAAAAAAATCAAAGATCATTCATGTATCAGAAGAAGTTATACATGATCCATATCAATCATCCAAATTTATCATTATATTATAAATACTATATATTCATCCAAATTCTATAATTTAATTTCATAAATATTTATTTGAAATATTTATCTTCAAGCATTTTGCAAAGGTAAATGTGATTAGAAATTTTTTTCCTAAGATTTCATTACTTGTTATTTCCAAATATACCTTAACTATAATCAATGTAGCCCAGAGCAAAAGAAGAAATAAAAAAGTCTGCAAAACACAGGTTATCCAATAAATATAGTGCATTTTGTATTATATTCCATCTTTCATTCTACACCATTTTATAAGTATATTATAATATACCACCAATACTATAAAACATGTGGTACAACTTACAAAAAATTTAGAACAATAAAATCTGAAAGATATACTAATACATTTAAAGCAAAAAACACAGAACCTAGCAGTAAATACTAAACTGAGTTCCCCCGGTAGATGATTCGGCATCCAAACAAAACATCCTCCTATATCTAGCGACCTCCTCCTGTAAAGTATTATAGTCCAATTCAAGCTACCTACACTTCTCCATCGCCAAACCATAATGTTGTTGCGAGTTCTTATGTTGTACCTACAATCCATGATGAGCTTTATTGACTAGTTTGTAATGTTTCTTATCTAGATAATTTATGTCCTCAACTTCAAAATGAAAATGACACTTCAACTCGTTTATAGCAAACTCAGTGACTATTTACTCGGCCTTGATCTATGTATAGGTCATTCGTCCCCATATCTTATAATACTCAAATGGCTCATTCTCTGTCTCTTGCCCATACTCAAAAGTGATGTAGATATAGGCTTCGAACAAATGATCATTCCGTAATTTTAAACCATATATAGGAGGCATAATGTCTAAATTTGTTAAAATCTCCTGTAGGATTTTTTTGGGATAAAGTTTTACTAAATCTATGTTTGTAATTAAAAATAAAAAAATAAAAATTAGCAAACCATAAAAAAAATCAAAACTTTTTTTTTGTTAGGTAGACTAGAAAAAATATATGTATAGCTTTTTTTTAAACATTACCAAGAAATAGAAGTTTCTAAATCATAATTTTTTGGCCAAACAACCCAGCTATATTGCTAATCTAATACTTTTTAAATTTAAGAACCTATCAACCAAGCTCTGACTCCCTAATCTTTTCATTTGGAAGTCACCATGCTACCTATTATATCCAACATATCATAAAAAATAGTCTAAATAATTTTTCATTCATAGAAATATCATGTCCCAAATCCAACACTTGATCTTCTACATGATCATAGGTTATAGCTTTTTATATTATGTAAGATCTGGCTCTTAATAATAGAAGATAAGAAATTAAGATAAACAAAATATTATTATTAATATTAATAATTGAAGTTTTCCATACTAAAAAAAAATCATATATATCTAGTATTAAATACATAATCTAACTAATATTATCTAACCAAAAGCATTGGATCAAATCCATGAAATTAGGCATCATACGACTCTGAAAAAGGAAAAAAAGATAATGGTGTAACAAAAATAAACCCTATATATTAAAATCAATCCATCGATCAGGTTATTTATAATTTAAACCCTTCTAAACTCAGTTTAATACTGACCAAATCCCTATTTAATGATCCAATCATGCCTCTAATTTTAGATTTAAAATTTAAAACTTACTTGCAAAGCTAACACTACCACCTTGACATTCTTGTGTCTTCATAAAAACACCACCTAAAAAAAATAAAAATATACTTTACTATTAGCCCCATCATTTTTTTAAAAAAAATTATTTTATTTTTTCATTTACCTCCCACCAACACCCCACCCATTTTTTTTCTTTTTTTTTCTTGGTTTGCTCCCACACCCACCCCACCCTACCCACCCTTTTTTTTATTTTTTTTTTGGTTTGCTCCCACACCCGTCCTACTCCCTATACCATAGCCTCTTCCAGTGGCTTCTCCCCTAAACCCCCCATCTCCCCTCCTCCCTCCCTACCGAAAACCCTCTCCCCTCCTAATCTTTCCTCTCTCCCTCTCTCTCTCTCTCTCTGTTGAATCTCTCGCCGCTAAAATCCTCCCATCCTCTCTGCAAAATTCTCCCCCTACCCCCACCTTGGCGGCCTCTCATCTCCGCCGCTTCTCTCCCTGATCGTCACCTTCAATGCCTCTCCCCATCGCCGCCCCTCCTCCACCTGCCTCTCTCCCAACCACCATCCCTCTCTCTCCCTCTCGAATCCTCCGACCACTCAAATCCTAACACTAATACAGAATCGGGCTATAGCAGTGGTTGGTAACCACCATCGTAGTCCAAAAAATTATTGCTATAGGCTATGACAGTGGTTAGCTAACCGCTGCCACTGCAACCATCGTCGTAGGTCTATGACAGCATTTGTTACAGCGGTTATTGAAATCACTGCTATATAGATTTTATTGCAGCAGTTTTTAAACCGCCGCCATAGCCTTATCTATAAAAGCGGTTACATAACCGCTGCTATAGGTGTAATGCAGCAGTTAACACATTGCCTACGGCAGTGGTTGGCACGTCTACGACAGCGATTTTACAACTACTACCGTAGCTTCTAAATAATTAAAAAATATAAAATTTTTATTTTTTTATATATTTTACCTGACAAATACAGAAATATATAACATAAAAAAATATTATAAATATAAAAATATTTTTAAAATACTAAAATTTTATTATTGAATAAAATTTATTATAATATTTTTTTAAAAAAATTACATTAAAAGTCTCCTAAATCTACATCATCGTCGTCCCCGAGAGACGGAGCACAAGCTGGAGGCAAAGCTGGAGCCGGAGATGGAGCTGGAGGAGCTGGAGCTGGAATGTGTGCTAATATATCCTCAAAGTCCATGAAGGCACCTTCAAAATGCTCGTTGAGCATCGACACCATTTCTCTCACGATGCCCTCCAGATAAGATGCACGCTCCTCAGCCCAATCTACCCGCATCGCAACATGATCTGTCCGTGCTAACGCTGCCTCAAGCTCCTCCTGACTGATGACACCAGAAGCCTATGAAGAGATGCTCGTCTCAGACCAATAGCTGATCGGCATATGTCCAGGCCTGTATCAGATCCTCCTAGAGTGCTCACGCCCCAAGATCTGAGATAAATAATCATGGGGGCCAGAGGTATCCGGGCCCTCGCTCGCGAGCACATCTAACTAATCCTGTAATTGTAAGTGCAAATAAAATTTTATAACAGATGCTATAATACTAATTATATATACTAATATATTTAATACTTACAAAATTTTTTTCGATCGTGGTATTCATCGGCCTACCCTTCTTGTCTATATGACTGGATCGAAAGATCTAGCTATTGCTGGGCATCACTCCATCTCTCATCAGCTATAATAATGGATCAGTTTATCAAAAATATGAAAAAAATATCAATTTAATTTATCTACTAAGATTTAGAATTTATTACCTTTATATGCACATGACTGGCCATAAACTCACGGTCGATAGTGTGCATATACTCCTGGGCTACCCGATTCTTTCGATTCTAATGGAAGATAGCCTAACAAGTATTCAAATAAATAATAAATATTTAAAAAATATTTAAATATAACTTTAAGTGTATTAAAAAATTTAAAAATTAGTAATTTTATCTCAAACTCCTGGCTCCTCCAATGTATAACCATCCTCTCCCACTGACTTGGAGGATAGTCCTGTATCCATGGAACAAGCTCCTCTCTAGAGTGTCTCATCAGTGCTCGAGCCATCCTCTATGGAGCTTGATCTTGTAGCCCCGGTATAACTCTTCGATCTTTTTCAGTCGGATATCTCGAGCCCTTTCATGATCAGAAAAGTCGTATCTCCTATGCACAAAGTTATCAAAAGTTAGTTATAAAATTATTTTAATCAAACATAGTATAAATATGTAAAATACATAAATATAATTAAGATGCACTTATCCATATTTTCTCCCACATTCGATTTCTGACAGTATCATCCATCAATCGCCAGTCTCTGGGCTCTATGAGAATAATGTCTGACCGCCTCACAAGCACTCTAAAAAAAGAATGCATCTTCCGTGCGGTCTTTCCTACTGACCTTTCTTCTGCATCATACTATACCATCATCTGATGCTGGCAGTTTCACACATGCACCATACGTGTAGGACTATGAAATATCTTACTGGATGATGCACCTGCAATGAAAATATGTTATGCAAATATATAAGCATACAAATATTATATAAAAAATAAATAAATAATATAATAAAAATATACACTCAGATATCGGTGAAGTAGCATGTATCAGAGATGTGGATAATGGTGGAGGCTTAGATGTCGGTAGAGTAGATGCCGATGGTGGAGGTCTCTGAACATTCGATGCGGAGGTGGATGGAGTGTGCTCGGACTATTCCTCAGATGCTGAACTCTGCATAATCCATCGAGAGGCAGGGGTGAAAGCTAGATGGTGTTTCAGTGCTATCGTAACCTGCAACGTTAATGAACATTAACCAATATAACATGTTGAACAATAATCAAAGATATTACTTAGGTACCATCCGTATAATTATATATAAATATACGGATGCCAAAGATTATGTACACTAATCAATTGATGGATCTATCGCTATGCAATGCAATAAATAAAAGCAACAAGATAGGGGTTCTCTTAACAATCGGAGGTTCTCTTAGCGGCTGGCATGGCCCACGACATGGCCTATCGATACGGCATGGCATTGCCTACCGACACGGTATGGCAATGTTACATTTTCATTCAATATTAGATTAAATTTAAACTTTAAGGCCAAGGAATAGAGTTTTAAGAGCATTTATATTAGACTTATGGAATATTTATATGCATTGAATCTAGCTTTTATTTTACTGATTATTAATAAATCAGTTGAGGGTTGGTGTTCAATTTGGATGATTTTGATCCGTGTCTAAATTTTATGTTTTATTTGAGTCTTGGTTGATTTTTCTGATCTATTTGCCAAGTTGCACATTTTAATCTTTAGCATATATGATAACGTTCTATATATGATATTTATGGTATCTACCAGCACGGCATGGCATGGTACGGCATGGCCTACCGACACGGCCTACCAACACGGCATGGCACGGTACGGCATGGCCTACCGACACGGTATGGCCCAAGGCATGGCACGGCACGATATGACCCAAGGCACAGCACGGTCTACTGGCACGGAACGACCCACGGCATGGCACGACATGGCCTACCAGCATGGCTCAGATGCGGAGCTTCACGTAGTCATTCGAGGGGCATGGGTTGTAACCTCTAGGTAACAAATTTAACATGTTGAACAATAATATTAGCAACACATCAATAAATAAATTTTAATAATTTAAACCAGAATGTTGAAGTCATCATTTAGTGGCATCTATAATATGGACATCACCATCACTCCTGATAAATGTGTCCGGGATCTTGACAGTACCAGATAAGTTTTGTCTTAGAGGAGCACTTTGCATGCATGGTCCAACATCATCATCAACTTTGGTATCATCAAAAATATGCCTAGGCACCATTTTTACAACAACACCCTATTGAGGCTCCAAGGAATCACTAACGTAGACGACTTGACTAGCTTAGGAGGCAAGTATATATGGTTCTTCAGTGCGGAGATGGCATTGCATGTTAACGAGAGTAAAACCATACTCATCAATCTTTATCCCAGACTGTGATAAGTTATCAAACCAACCATACTTCATCAACGTAATTCTTTCTTCAGAATAATAGTCCAAGATGCCTATCTTCTCCACCACACTATAATAGTTCAAATCTTCCGTACGAGGCTGTGAATCCCTCAAGCTAGCATAACACCCAGTGGTGGCGCTCAACATAATACTACTATTTTGTGTTACCATATTTATGGACTTACTATGAATATTAAACATGTAGCCATTAATGATGAGCTGTTTATACTTATGCATGGTATGATTAGGACTCATTGAAAGAGCATGCACTTCAGGGCTCACATCACTGAGCGACAATTTTCACACCTAATTAAGAACATAACACCTAATTAGTAAACATGTTCAAATAAGTTGTACAAAATAAGAATATATAATCACTTACATGATCTTTGAATCATTCAAAAAAAAATTTGCTATGCATTTTCTCTTTCTTCCGCATACCTAGAGCGCCATATTTTACTCTTATGACCTTCTTGTGTTTACTGCATGCACAAAGAATAAATTTAAATATAATTAAATATTTTTTTTACTTATTATAAAATAAATAAGACTGAGTGACTCACCTTATGTACGGCTCAATGATATCATAGTTGAAGAGCACGAAACGGTATGCCTTATCCCTTTCCTCAGTGCTTAAATTAGTGAGGCGGTATGAAGTGAAAAGTCCATCTGACTGTGGAATGGACTCAAATGCAAGCTCAATTAGCTCATACTGATCATCTTGATTCCTCATTGACCGATTACGACGTGTCTTGAGCTTGTTTAAGTACATGATACAGAAATTCATATACTCTTGACCCAAATAATCTTCTGCTATGGATCCCTTTGGACGATTCATATTTCTTACATAAGATTTCAGAGTTTGAATATTTCTCTCGGTAGGATACATCCATCGTAGAACATTGAGCTTCCAAGTGCAACTTTTTTCGCAAGGTGCATGGTAAGATGCATCATAATCGTAAAAAATAATGATAGAAATATCTTCTTCAGATCATATAATATAGTCACTGTCCTTGTCTTTATTTCTTTCACATCTTTCTTAAGCAACCTCTTTGCACAAATATCTCTGTAAAAGTTGCAAAGACGAATGACAGTCATTCTGATATTTTTTAACAACATGCGATGAATAGCTATTGGGATCAATTCCTGCATCAGCACATGATAATCATGAGACTTCAATCTCCTAAGTTTGACATTCTTACTATTCTCATGCTTTGATATGTTGCTTGAGTATCCATCAGAGACTTTTATGTTCTCTAACACGAAGAAATGTGGACCGTTCGGAGGCATTTATAATATAGCATGCATGAGGGAGCCTTCACTATTCTTTTCCTGTCGGCTTTAGATGAAGCGATCTTCTAATATCTCATTCTTTCAAATCAAATTAAAAATTCAAGTCATCCTTAGTTTTATCTTTGATATTTAAGATTGTTGCTAATAGGAGCTCGCACATATTCTTTTCAATATGCATTACATCTAAGCAGTGGCGTAATAAATTTGTCTCCTAATATGGCAAGTCAAAGAAGATGCTCTTTTTTCTTCAATTAAAGTGCATGTCATCTTTCTTTGATCGATGCTTCTTTTTTTAACCATCAATCGGATCATCTTTTTCAAATTCAATACTGAGACCATCCAACTTTCTAAGTACATCACTTTCAGACATCCGACTAGGTACCTCACCTTCTTCAACAGTGCCATCGAAGGAGCGTGCATCCCTTCTATATGAATGATTTTGATGGAGGAAACATCGATGCCCCATATAGCTAAAGCTCTTCCGATGTATCAACCTTCTAGATCGGATGTTTTTTCTACAAACTAGGCATATTAGCTCATCTTTGGTGTTCCAACCCAACATTAGGGCATAGACTGGAAAGTTATTTATTATCCATAAAAGTACTGCGCGCATGGAGAATGACTCATTCAGCAAAGCATCAAAAGTTGGAATACTTTGAATGCTCTATAACTATTTCAGCTAGATAATAAGAGGCTGCAAATAAACATCAATGACATTACCTATCTCCATCGATCCAGGAATGAGCACTGTCATGAAAGCAAATGATTTTTTTATACACATCCATGGTGGAAGATTATAAACATGAATAAATACTGGCCATACACTATGGACGATATTCATATGCTTGAATGGATTAAAATCGTCACACGACAAGCCCAACCTCATATTACATATCTCATGTGCGAAGTCAGGATGTAATTCATTAAACTTTTACCATACCTCTCCATCGATTGGATGCTTCAATGCATCATCTTTTGTTCGATCTTCTTTATGCCATCTCATGTCCTTCGATGTCCTTGCTGACATAAACAACTTTTGTAGTCTCGAAATCAAAGAAAAGTATCACATCAACTTTTGAGATACATGAGTCGATATACCATCTTTATTCTATTTTCATCTTGACACACCGTACTTCATGCACTCATTTTGGTTGACATTCTCCTCCCAATAAAGCATGCAATCATTGGGACATGCATGTATCTTGGTGTAAGCAAAGCTCAGCTGTTCAATAATCTTCGATGCCTCATAATTATTCTCCAAAATTTATGTATCATTCAGAAGAATATCTCCCAAAAGCTCTAATATGCAGTTCACTCCATTATTACTGAATTCATTGGAGCATTTTGCATGATACAACCAGATTAAAAACTCTAGCTTCACCATCTTTTCACATCCGAGATACAATAAAATATTAGCATCCTCCATCAACTTACGGACCTTCTCTACATTTTCACTATTTGTTATTCCATCAACCACAAGATCAGGCATGGATGTAGATGCACCATCATTGTGGCCAATAAATTAAAAAATATCATGAACCATTTATTCCACTCTCCCATCATGTTGATCGTGTCCTTACGATTTGCCCTCATCATGTTGGTTTCAATAAATTTCATAACCGACTTTAAAGTCATAAATAGTGAAGTGAGATGATCATTTACATCTTGACGAGATAGTCATGGTCCATCCATATACTTTTTATAAGGACATTGGATCAGTTCATGGTCCCCAAATTTTTTTATAATAAAATCAAGAAAATTTTGAAGTCATGCCTCATATTCTGACGAGAGCCTACTAAACTTCATCCACTCTTTATCCATTTTAAAAATGATAATATTAAAATTAAATCATTTATAAAATTTAAATTATATACTAATGTATTATAAATAAATATGCAATAAATGTATCCTATCACCAACTAATAGATAAAAATAGGTCCTATTCTATTTAGAAATTATATTAATTCTATAGGTTCAATACAGTAATCAAACAATATGCAATAGAGATCGAATAAAATTTTGACAGCATTTCTCCTAAATTCTTTCGTGTAGGGAGAATAAAAAAATATATTATCCAAAATTTCATTCAAAATTCTTAGCATACCGTTTGATTACTGCAACTATCTATAGAATTATCTGTAATTTCTAAATCATCCAAATTGGATAATCAATTGATCATTGTATATAATTCTATCATCCGTATAATTACATATAATTATACGAATGCCGATGATTATGTACACTAATCAATTGTCGGGTCTATTGTTATGCAATGCAATAAATAAAAGTAATAAGATATAAACATCCAGAAAATGTTATCCAATAAATTCTACAATGAACCCCCTCCCTCCCAGTGATGCCGACGAGGTCAGACCCCCTTCCTCCCTCTCTCTCTCTCCCTTTCTTAGTTTTGAATCTCAAAATCAGATCTAGATATCTGAAATTCATTAAGGTTCAGATCTGATACTTCAAGTACGGACCTGTTGGATATTTAGATTCGGATCCGGTACCAGTAATTAAAATTGGGTCTAGATTTGAATATCCAAGTTTCGATCCGAATTCAATCTATTAACAAATCTAGTCCAATAATTAATAAATAATACTATAAAATTAAAATAAAAAATATACCTACGACTATAGAAAGGAGGTCACATCGAAAGCTTCGAGGGTCATCAGTGACGGTGCTAGAGGAAGACGACGGTGCTAGAGATAATCTGTGAAATAAGAGCAAGATAGTAAAATAGAGAGAAGAGAGAGAAAAAGAAAGAGTAAAGAAAAAGAGAGAGGGGGCCCGGAGGGGTGCCGTGATGGAAAGGCCAAGGGATGCGGAGGGAGGGGGCGGTGGCGGCCTAGAATGGGGAGGGTGGGGGATGGACGACCAAGGATGGGGAGGGCAGGGGTGGGTGACCACGATCGAGGATGGGAGGGTAGGGGCGGACGGCCGCGATCGAAGATCTTTTGCGATGATACTATAATAATCATCGTATCTATCAGATCATCACATCATCGTTCGTGATCGTCGAAATTAAATTTTTCTGATCGATGAAGTTAGGACCATCAGATCGAGGTGATCTTTTGCGACGATACTTTAATAATAATTATTTAGATAATGAATGATGAAGATGGGCATTAAATTTTAAAATTATATAATATTTAGAGAAAAAAATTAAAAAAATATATATTACAGCGGTTACAAATAATCGCTGCCACAGATCAACATATAGCAGCAGTTACAAGAAACCGCTGCTATAGGTCTGACCAATGGCAGCGGTTGTCCTAACCGCTGCTATAGATCGGACCTATGACAGCGGTTAAAAGGAATCGCTGCCATAGATCGGACCTATGGCAGTGGTTAAAAAGAACCGCTACTATAGGTTGGTTCTATAATAGTGATTCTTTGTAACCACTGTCGTAGACTCTATTGCAGTGATTTTGAAAATCATTGCAATAGTATGCGCTACCGTAGACTCTTTTTGTAGTAGTATAATCCCGCTGCTAGCTTCTCTTCTCGACCATCATCTTTAACGCCTCTCTCCATCGCCGCCACCCTCCCCACCCGCCTCTCTCCCAACCACCATCCCTCTCTCTCTCTCCCTCTCAAACCCTCCGACCACTCAAATCCTAACCCCGCCGCTTCTCTCCTTTACCGTCACCTTCAATGCCTCTCCCACCACCGCCCCCCTCCACCCGTCTGTCCCAACCACCATCCTTCTCTCTCTCCCTCTCGAATCCTCCGACCAATCAAATCCTAACTCCCCCCATCCCCCAGCCCACCGACCATCTCCACTACTTTCCCCTCCTGACCCTTATCTCCGATGCTTTTCTCACGCGACGCTCGCCATCGGCCGGAGAAGCGATTGATCCAGTGGTAGGAGATGGTGGACACCGTCCGACGGGACCAATGGGAGTGGCTCCGGGTAAGCAAGTGGCTCATGGTGCTCCTCCTCCGACTGAACTCAGTGCTCATTTTTTATCCACCCATGAGGGTGCTATGGAGGTCTCTCAGCTGTCGGATCGTAGGAATCCTTCGTTCCTCTCGGATCCGACGCTCATGAAGCCCCCTAATCCCAATCTCCTTTGCAGCCACCGTCGATGCCATCCACCACGCGGAGTTCCTCTTGGCTCTCAGATGCGGCACTCTCTTCCCGTAGCTTCGACGGATCGTCAGCAAGAGCAATCCTAACCTCATCGAGCCCACCGACTCCATCCTCCTCACGAGGTGCTCCTGTGATGCTACCTCCTCCTCATCTGCCTCCTCCGATCTCCCTCAGGTGCTTTCGTTCCCTGTCCTGTCAAAACTCATGTCCTCAATTATTTCTTTTTTCCTAATATTTTCTTCTCCCCAACATTTTCTTCTCCGATCAAATCCCCTCTACAACTCTACCCTAACCCTAACCTATGCCATACACCCTAACCCTAACTGAAGACCTAACCCTAATCCTAACCAAACATTCAACCCAACCCTAACCAAATATTTAATTGTAACCCTTAACCCAACCTGTAATCTAATCTTAACTACAACTGGGTTCAAACCTACTAGACCAACTATCCAGCAATTGATCCTTCTACTCACTACCCCAATAAACTAAATCCAAATATTTTGAATCCGCTAAGCTACTAAACAGATCATCCATTTTTCTTTTCCTCTGCCCATTAACCCACAACGACAGATCCGGAGCCGATTTATTCCTAACCCATTAGCCCTTTTTCTCCTTGGCCAAACACCTTTCCTCCCTGCATTTTTTTTCTCTATTTTATTTTACCACACTAAACCTACAATCATGCTACTACAAAAATGGCCTATGGCAGCGATTTTCGAAATCACTGCCATAGGTCCTATGGCAAAGATTTTCGTTAATCGCTGCAGTGGTTTTTGTAATTGCTACCATAGATTCGACATATGGCAGTGGTTATAGAAAATCACTACCATAGGTCGGATCTATAGCAGCGGTTATAAAAAATCGCTATCATAGATCAACCTATAGCAGTGGTTAATTATAACTACTGCCATAAGTCAGACCTATAGCAGCGGTTAGTAGTAACCACTGCTATAATCTGATTTATAGCAATGGTTAATTATAACCACTACCATATTTTTTTTTATAAATATTATATAATTTTAAAATTTAATATCCATCTTCATCATTCATTATCTAAATAATTATCATTAGAGTATCTTCGCAAAAGATCATCTCGATCCGATGGCTCTAGCTTCATCGATCAAAAAAATTTGATTTTCACGATCATGAATAATGATGCGATGATCTGATAGATGAAGATCTTATAGATCCAAAAATCTGCAATGATGATCTTGATGATGTTTGTAGCGTACTATCAAAATTTTACTTCAATTGGATATCGTTATCTTGGTCGATTTAGTATAGATTAGTTTCAATCGTTAAATGATAAATGATTGATCAAAGGACCAAACGATGTCCGATTATGAGAATTTTTTTTATAAATGATCTTGGCTACTACTTTAATCATTTTTTATGATAGTGATAATAAAATTTAACTCGTAAGATGAAGAATGATCTAAAACTATACGTCTTCTAATAATCATTATGAAACTTCACTGATTATTATGCTCATACTTTTATAATAACTGCTTAACATGAATAGTTTACACAAAAATGATTTAAATTTTACTATCATCATCGTATAAAATATTTAAAATTATAATAAAAATTATTTAACTAAAAAATTATCTCATAATCGAATGCCGTTTAATCCTTTGATCGCTTGTTTCTAATTTAATAGTTGAAATCATTTGGTACTAAATTGAACATGATAATGATATTCGATTGAAGTAAAACTTTGATAGTATGCTACAAATATCATTGAAATCATCATTGTAGGTTTTTGAATCCATCGGAGATTTTCATCTATCAGATCATCGCATTGTCATTCATGATCATCGAAATTAAATTTTTATGATCGATTAAGCTAGGGCCATCGGATCGAGACAATCTATTGCGACGATACTCTAATGATAATTATTTAGATAATGAATGATGAAGATAGATATTAAATTTTAAAATTATATAATATTTTAAAAAAATTAAAAAAAATTTATTTTTCACCTATGATAGTGGTTTTGGATAACCGTTACCGTAGGTTAGGTTAAAAATTCTCAAATTTTTTCTTTCCTCCCATGCGCACTCGATCTTTCTCTCCCCCTTCTCTTCGTCGTCAGTGAGACTCCTCCCCCCTGACCGACGTCCCCTCCTTCCCCCATGGTCGGCGTCGACCCTCCTCCCCCCCCACCGACGTCGCCCCTCCTTCCCTCGGTCCCCACCCCTCTTCCCCCCCTCTCTGACCCTCCCATCCCCGACCGCCCCTCCCCGCCACCGCCACCCCCCACCCGGCCGCCCCCCCCACCCATCCTCCTCCCCCCTCGACCCTCCATGAAATCCCCCTCCAGTAAACCCTCCTACACCCTCGCTCGCCCCCCTGTGAAAATCCCCCCGCCCCTCCATCCAACCCTCTCTCGGTCCCCAGCGAATCCCCCTTCGACGAACCCCCATCCGACCCTCCTTCGGCCCCACAAAATCTCCCCCCCCCACCACCACCATTCTGACCCTCCCCCTGACTCCGACCTCCTCATCACTATGCCCCCTGGCTTCCATCCCCGACCGCCCCTACTCTCTCTCTCTCTTTTTTCTTTTTCTCTCTTCTCTATCTCACTATTTTATTTTTATTTCGCAGGTTACCTCTAGTGCTGTCGTCCTCTTCTAGCATAGTCATCGACGACCCTCGGAGCTTTCGGTGCGATCCACTCTCTATAGCCGTAGGTATATTTTTTTATAGTATTATTTATTAATCATGTATACTTATAATAATTTATAAAATATTTTTAATAAATATTATAAATATTTATTATAAATATTATAATTATCTACATGCCGTAGTTTTTGGATCGTGCCATGGCGATAGCCTTAGGTCGTGCCATGTCGGCGGTTATGAACTAGATCTATCAATGGGTTGGATTCGAATCAGAATCTGGATAGATCCAGATCCAATTTTAATTACTGATACCGGATTTGAATTCGAATATCCGATGGATCTGTACTTGAGAGAGAAAGGGAGGGATTCGGCCTCGCCACCATCATTGGGAGGAAGGGGTCCGACCTCGCCGCCATCATTAGGAGGGAGGGGTCCGACCTCGCCACCATCATTGGGAGGGAGGGGATCCAACCTCACCGGCGAGGAAGATCGAGAGAGAAAGAGTGGGAGATCGAGAGAGCAAGAGAGGGAGGGAGGGGGTCCGACCTCGTCGGCATCACTGGGAGCGATGGGGTCTGGCCTCATCGGTGAGGGAGATCGAGAGAGTGAGAGAGGGAGGGATGGGATCCGACCTCGTCGGTGAGGGAGATCGAAAGAGAGAGAGAGGAAGATCGAGAGATGAAAAAGCTGGAAGGGAGGGGTTCGGCCTCGCTGCTATCGTCGGTGAGAGAGATCGAGAGAAGGAGTGATCGAGGGGATGGCACACAGTCGAGCCGACTTGGATATGCAGCCGAGCGGGCTCGGGCCATGATCGAGCCAACTGAGGGAGGACCCTAGTCAGATGTCTCAAGTACGGAGCCGGATCAACTTTCGAGCGAATAGAATTTGATATGTCACGATGTTATATTGATTAATATTCATTGACGTTGCATGTCACGATGGCACCGAAATGCCATCTAGCTTTCACCCCTGCCTCTTAGCGGGTTATACGCAGTTCCACATCCGAGAACAATCGGAGTATACTTTGTCCACCTCAACATCGGTTACTCAGGAACCTTCACCCACCGACATCTACTCCACCGATGGCATCTACTCCACCGACGGCATCTACTCCACCGGCAGTTGAGCCTCTACCATCGCAGGCATCTAAGTGTACGTTTTTATTATATTAGCACAACTTTATTTTTTATATAGTATTTGTATACTTATATATTTGCATAACATATTTGTATTGTAAGTGCATCATCCAGTCGGATATTTCACGGTCCCACATGTATGGCATACGTGTGGAACTGCCAGCATCAGGTGATGGTGCAGTATGATGCAGAGGGAACGCCAGTAAGGAAGACCGCGTAGGAGATGCATTCCTTTTTTGGAGTGCTTGTGAGGCGGTCGGACATTATTCCCGTAGAGCCTAGAGACTGGCATTTGATGGATGCTACCATCAAGGATCGAGTATGGAAGGAGATATAGATAAGTAGGTGCATCTTAGTTATATTTATGCATTTTATATGTTTACACTATGTATGTTTGATTAGAATAATTTTATAACTAATTTTTGATAAATTTATGCAGAGAATGCATGACTTTCCTGATCATAAGAGGGCTCGAGATGTCCGACTGAAGAAGATCAAAGAATTATACCGAGGTTACAAGGTCAAGCTCCACAGAGAATGGCTCGAGCACCGATGAGACACTCCAAAGGAGCTTGTTTCTTGGATACAGGACTGTCCTCCGAGTTAGTGGGAGAGGATGGTTAGACACTAGAGAAGCCAGAAGTTTAAGATAAAATTTCTAAATTTTAAATTTTTTAATATACTTAAAATTTTATTTTAATATTTTTTAAATATTTATTATTTATTTAAATACTTGTTAGGTTATCTTCCATCAGAACCGGAAGAACTGTGCAGCCCAAGAGTATACGCACACTCTAAGCCGTGAGTCTATGGCCAGTCATGTGCATAGAGAAGTAATTAATTCTAAATCTTACTAGATAAATTAAATTTATATTTTTTATTATTTTTTTGATAAATTTATTCTTTGTTATAGTTGATGAGAGATGGAATGATGTCCAACCATAGCGAGATCTTTCGATCCAGCCGCACGGATAAGACGGACAGATCGATGAATGCCACGATCGGACATATTTTTGTAAGTATTAAATATATTAGTATATATGATTAGTATTATAGTATTTTTTATAAAATTTTATTTTAATTTATAATTACAGAATCAGTTAGATGCGCTCGTGAGCGAGGGCCCGGATAGCTCTGGGCCCCATGACCATCTGTCTCAAGTTTTGGGGCATGAGCACTCTGGAAGGATCCGATGCAGGCTTGGACACACACCGACGAGCTACTGATCCGAGGCAAGCATCTCCTCATAGACTTTCGGTGTCGTCAGTTGAGAGAAGCTTGAGGAGGCATTGGCACGGGCAGATCATGCTGCGATGTTGGTAGATCAGGCTAAGAAGCGTGCATCTCATCTAGAGGGCATCGTGAGAGACATGATGTCGACGCTCAACGTGCATTTTAGAGTCATGGGCTTCAAGAATATATTGGCCCACATTCTAACTTTAGCTCTAGGTGACGACGACGATAATGATGATGTAGATTTAGAAGATTTTTGATGTATTTTATTTAAAAAAAAATATTATAATAAATTTTATTCGATAATAAAATTTTAGTATTTTAGAATAATTTTTATGTTTATTATATTTTTTTATGTTATATATCTATATTTATCAGATAAAATATATAAAAAAAATAAAAATTTTATTTTTTTAATTATTTAAGATCTATGGTAATGATTTTATAATCGCTGTCATATCCATACCAACCATTGCCATAAGTTTGATGCCAACCACTATATTAGACCTATGGCAGCGGTTAAAAAATCGATGCTATAGATTACCTATGGCAACGGTTATGTAACCGCTGCTATAGATATCCTATGGTAGTAGTTACATAACCGCTGCGATAGGTCGATCTATTACAGTAGTTTATAACTTGCTACAATAGACAATCTATAGCAGTGGTTCTAACAACCACTGCAATAAAGCTACGGCGACGACCGTAGTGATAGCGGTTAGAAAATCGCTGTCATAGGCTATGGCAGCGATTTTTTGGGCTACGACAGTGGTTACAAACCACTGCTGTAGCCCTTTTTTGTAATAGTGTCCTTCCCATTTTTTTTTCTTTGACACTGAAAGGTTGGTGCAATTAGTGCACTACACCAGCAATCGTGCTCTCTTTTTTTTTTGGTGCTGGAAGGCTACTGCATAGCAACAACAACGGTTCCTCATTTTTTTTCTTAAATCCTATTTCTTTTCTTTCCTCCCAAATGATGTTAAAAATTAAGGGAAGAAAGACTGCCCAAAAAAAAGCAGCAATCCCCCTATATTGCTGATGAGGAATCGAATAAAGTTTCTTATATGATGCTGTTAAATATTTCAAAAGCTACTGAATTCTGATGGGGATAATAAAAGTTTGCAATAAATGATAAAAAAAAGGTTACTGTAAAACTGACCTCACTATGTTCTGTTGATTTTTTTTAGCGACCTAATTAAAAAAAATAATAAAATAATAAAAAAATTAAAGCAGAAGATCACAGCTCAAAATGAATGTAGAATGCATTCTTTTCTTATCTTTTTTTTCTAATTTTCAGCCTTCTTCCTCCCCCAGTGTCCTTACACATATATATACTGCCCAATGGAAGAGCACAAAATAGACAGCTCTTCTTTCCAGTCGATCTGTATATTGAGTAACCTCATTCCAAAATCTTCCTCCTAGGATGCACCCAAATCATTTTTCTTGCCAAACACTCTTCCTTAATTAAGAGACCTTATGTGCCATCTCTTCCAAATCGACATGATTTTTTTTCTTCTTTTTTGGTGCCTTCAATCTTCTATAGGGATCCAACATGATATTGATATGGCTTGGATCAATACCAATAAAGTTGATTTGCTTCTCTACCTCCTGAAAAATATGATGTTAATTTAAGACGTACGATGATGGGATCATTCTCTCGGATGATAGCAAAAAAATTTCTTCTTCTAGACTAAAAAAAAAAATCGAGGAAGTCCAAACTGTGTCGAAGAAAAAGAGGAAAAAAAAAATGCCTTCAAAGCTCGACATAAAAATCGAGGGAGTCCAAAGTGTGTCGAAAAAAAGAGAAAAAAAAAAGAAAGAAGAAAGAAGAAGCCTTCAAAGCTCGATACATGGCGCTCTGAACTATATATATATATATATATATATATATAAAATAATAATCACGTCGCTAGAGGAAAAAAATGCCTTCAAAGCTCGACATAAAAATCGAGGGAGTCCAAAGTGTGTCGAAGAAAAGAGAAAAAAAAAAAGAAAGAAAGAAAGAAGAAGCCTTCAAAGCTCGACACATGGCGCTCTGAACTATATATATATATATATATATATATATATATATATATATATATATATATATATATATATATATATAATATATATAAAAAGTCATAATCACGTCGCTAGGATCTCTCTTTTCCTCTGCACCATCGTGGCTTTTTAAAATAAAGGAAAAGCCAAATGCCCGCCAAACCAATCTTCTCACACTCACAGTTCTCTGTATCATGAGTCGGCGCTTCCCGCAATTTGTTCCCACAAGATTCTACCATCACACCTCTTCAAACTCCAATTTCTCTTCTCCTCGTCTCCTTCCCAAAGAGCCAAGAATCCCTAAACCCCGACTCTCAACTCCGATTCCACTAGAGAAACTGTTAGCAGAGCACAGAAGATCTCGCGGCCAATCCCCTAACCTCGCTGCTGTGGAAATCTCATCTGAAGAATCCAATCGGGAGCTTGATTCCGCTTACCACGACCTCGTGTGCCGTTACAAGGGTTCTCGTAACCCTCGCGATGCCACAAGCCTCCACCTTGAGCTAATCAAGAAGGGATTCGTCGGGGATTTGTTTTTGTCCAACAATCTGATCAACCTCTATGCTAAAGCAGGCAGTCTGGCATGCGCTTATCAAGTATTTGATGATATGCCGGAAAAGAATGCGGTTTCTTGGACTTGCCTGATTGCTGGGCACACGCAGCATGGGCTTCCCGACGAGGCTTGCTATATATTCCGGTTGATGATTTTAAATGGTTTTGAGCCCACTCAGTTCACCTTTGGAAGTGTTCTCCGAGCATGCCAGGATTCTGGTCCTGATCGCCTAAGACTTGGAATCCAGATCCATGGGCTGGTTTCTAAAACCCAGCACTCATTGGATATTGTGGTGTGCAATGCGCTGATGTCCATGTATGGAAGTTGTTGTTTGGATTCTGCATTCTATGCTCAGCAAGTGTTTGATAGTATACCAATAAAGAATTCCATAACGTGGAACTGCTTCATTTCCGTGCACTCTAATAAAGGGGATGCGATGGCTGCCTTTAAGCTCTTTTCAGATATGCAAATGGGAGGTTCTGGGTTTGATTCCAAACCCAATGAGTATACCTATGGCAGCTTGATATCCATGACATACTCTTTCTCATGTGGTGTGTGCCTTCTTGAGCAAGTGCTTGCAAGGGTGTCCAAGTCTGGGTTTTTGAGTGATCTCTATGTGGGTAGTGCTCTGGTTAGTGCATTTGCTCGATTCGGGTTGCTTGATAGAGCTAAAACGATCTTTCTGCAAATGGATGAGAAGAATGCTGTATCTATGAATGGATTGATGGTCGGTCTGGTAAAGCAGAATCTTGGAGAAGAAGCAGTGGATATTTTCAGAGAAACAAGGAATTTGGTCGTGATAAATTATGACTCTTATGTGGTTCTGATGAGTGCACTTGCTGAGTTTTCAGTACCAGAAGAAGGGAGAAGAAAGGGGAGGGAGGTTCATGGACTTGTGATTAGAGCTGGTCTTATGGACTCTAAGGTTGCGATTGGGAATGGCTTACTTAACATGTATGCAAAATGTGGTTGCATTGATGAAGCTTGTAGAGTCTTCAAGCTCATGAGAATGAAAGATCAGGTCTCATGGAATACAATGATCTCTGGCCTTGATCAGAATGGTTATTTTGAAAAGGCTCTGATGAGCTTCCTGATGATGCTACGTAATGGTATTATGCCATCGAATTATGCAATAATCAGTGCTTTGAGTTCATGTGCAAGCTTGCAAGTTTTAAGTGCAGGCATGCAACTGCATTGTGATGGCATCAAACTTGGATTTGATTCGGATGTGTCTGTCTCAAATTCACTTCTCGCTATGTATGGAGAATGCGGTGCCCTGTCTGAGTGCTGGAGAGTTTTTAATTGTATGCCTGACTATGATCAGATTTCATGGAATTCCATGATTGGGGCATTAGCCAGTTCTGAGGCATCTCTACAGGAATCTATAGGGGTTTTCTTAGATATGATGCGAAATGGGTGGAAACCAAACAGAGTGACATTCATGAATATTTTTGCCGTTCTATCTCCAATTTCAGTTCTCAAGTTAGGTAGGCAAGTTCATGCTCTAGTCCTGAAACATGGAGTGTCAGAGGACGGTGCTGTGGAAAATGCCCTTCTGTCTTGTTATGCTAAGTCTGGAGAGATCAATGACTGTGAGCGTCTCTTTTTTCAAATGTCTGATAGGAGGGATGACATATCATGGAATTCTATGGTTGCAGGATATGTTCAAAATGGACTTCTGCAGAGGGCCATGGATTTTGTTTGGTTCATGATTCATAGCGGTCAGCAGATGGACTGCTTCACGTTGGCAACAGTTCTGAGTGCATGTGCCTCTGTAGCAGCACTAGAGCGTGGGTTGGAAATTCATGCCTTTGGAATTAGGTGTTATTTGGTATCTGATGTCATAGTGGAGAGTGCACTTGTTGATATGTATTCCAAGTGCGGAAGAGTAGACTATGCCTCGAGGGTCTTCAGGTTCATGAGTTTGAGAAATGAATTTTCGTGGAATTCAATGATTTCAGCTTATGCCCGGCATGGGCTTGGTGGGAAGGCTCTGGAGGCCTTTAAAGAAATGCAATGCAGGAATCAACGACCGGATCATGTCACCTATGTTGGGGTTTTATCTGCCTGTAGTCATGCTGGGTTAGTAGAGGAAGGTTTAAACTACTTCGAATCTATGAGTGACTATGGTTTAGTACCACAGATGGAGCACTATTCTTGTATGATCGATCTTTTGGGCCGAGCAGGTAAGCTTGATAAGGTGGAAGAGTTCATAAAAGGAATGCCAATGAGGCCTAACGTTCTAATATGGAGGACAGTTTTAGTTGCTTGTCGTCAATCAAAAGATGATACAAAGACAGAGTTAGCAAAACTAGCATCAAAAATGCTTGTGGAATTAGAACCTCAAAATCCAGTTAATTATGTACTTACTTCTAATTTCTATGCATCCAAAGGGAGATGGGAAGATGTAGCAAAAGCACGAGCTGCTATGCGAAGGCCGACAGTGAAGAAAGAAGCTGGTTGCAGCTGGGTCACCTTAAGGGATGGAGTTCATGTTTTTGTAGCTGGAGACAGATCACACCCAAACACAGAAGAGATCTATGCCAAACTACGTGTTCTGAATCAAAAGATGAGAGATGCAGGTTATGTTCCTCAGACAGAATTTGCTTTATATGATCTTGACATGGAGAACAAAGAAGAGTTGTTAAGCCATCATAGTGAGAAACTTGCTGTGGCATTTGTTCTTACCCGCTCTTCAGGAACACCCATACGTATCATGAAGAACCTTCGGGTTTGTGGGGATTGCCATTCAGCATTTAGATATATTTCTAAGATTGTCGGACGACAGATAATTCTACGTGATTCTAATAGATTTCATCATTTTGAGGATGGGAAATGTTCATGCGGGGATTACTGGTGATGGGACCTACTATTTTCTTAAGTACAAGCTCCTAGGAGTTCTATTGCCTGGTCTTCCAAATAGATCTGAAAAGTAATGTCTCAAATTGAAAAGTGAGTTTTTAGGGTGCATTAAGCTGCTTGAGGAAATATTAAGCAGCCACGTCTGATTGTCGCAAGGCCAAGAAAGAGCAAGTCTGTCCGAAATCAAATGTTAAGCAGCACAAGATGGCTGATGGAAAATATTGCCAGTTAAGTGCCCCATTAATTTCCAATTAATTTTTACCATGTCTTAAAAAAGGAACACTCGTGCATCACATTGGCAATAGTTGCAAAAATAAAAATTTGAAAGATTCTTCTGCATTCTCAAAAAACATTTCTTCTACAGGACTACAAAGATGGTGGTCAAGACAAAGAAACCTGCTTAAAATAGAGAATGCAAACAGATAACTTCGCAGCTATAGATGCCAAATACCAGCCCTCATTCATGGAACAAATGTCTTCGGATGACATATTCAATTAAATGATTCTGGTACACTTTCTGAATAATGTGCATGTCATGTGATGGTTTATTATTGTGAGCTCAGGCTCATTTCATCTGTGAAAGAAATCATTTTATGCAGTGAGCAAGGAATGATAACATGTGGTCTTAATGTGGATGATCTCATGCAGAACTAACACTGGAAAATATACCAACTTGCACTTATTCTAACTTCTGGTTTATAGGAACAATGGATGGAAGGTACAAATGATTTATATATGAAATGTCTTTTCTTTATGCAGCTGGGACAGTATGCGATTTGGCTGTTAGGTTGCTAACAAATTATGCAATCAGTTCGGATGTCCATCAATAGCAAGAGATCCTTTTCTTCGGTTCTGTATTTTACACCTGGATTGGAACTTCATCATCCTCTACTCAAATTATGAAGTCAAATCCGTTATACCCACAGTATCTTCTTTCCCTGTTCTTGGCCTAATAAATTTTCTGACTGGTATCTACTGCATGTTATTTTTTTTCGCTGAAATATGTATAGATTTTCCATGCTTATGACAACAATGATGCCAACAACCAAGTGCTGCTCCATCAAGGCAAGGTCTTTTGTGGAGCATCACCTAGAACAAACATATTTTTATATCTCTTTTTGACAGTACTTAATTCAGATCAAATTAGCTTTCCCTATGATTTGCTATCTTGATTTCTGATCGGTGGAAACAATTTTGCATGCACAATTTTCTCATTATGAATATTCATCATCATTAGATGGTTGGAATTTTCTTTTTCAAACCAACTTACGTGACAACAGCTTGTTGTACTAAGAGCCTGATATTTTAAGATAGGACATATGATGATACGGTCCTGTTTAGCATTGTTGCAGGTAATAAATTTTTTTCAATAGAGTTTTGGGCAGTAGAGTTTTTACTAGAAGAGCTTTTAATAAAGAGCTGTTTACTATTTGGCAACTACTTTTCTAAAGTGGTGTGGAATTTCAACAAATGTTTGGTAATCAAATATTGAGAGTGCATTCAGTATCATGAAATAAAAACAAAAGACATTGTATAGTGCTTTCAATTGTCAAATTATTTGTACTATTGAAACTATTATTATAAAGTTTTCTTATTATAATTATTTTTTTAATATTTAACCTAAATAATATAATAAATAATATTCTTTTATATTTATTATAAAATATCTGAAAGATCATACTCTTATTTTAGCATATAATAACAATCATTTTCAAATGGGTTCACATAAGCAGCAAGAACATGTTTCGAAGAGAATGGACTCTGCATCTTCCATGAACCAGGATTTCCTCTCTGGATGCAACATGATCTGGTTATATGGTAGTTGAGAGAGTTGCTTAAATATGACATTTGTAAGGCGAAGATAGGAGGCCCATCTTTTTATCTTATAGTAGATAACTGAGCTGGTTCAATTAATCAAATTGAACAGAGTCCCTGAACTTTTGCAAAAATTATTCTCTGTAGGAGGAACTAGAATTACACAGAGAAAATACCCTTTATTTCTTACTAATACTTAAGTTCATCAATGCTGAAAATGGAATTCAAAGTTGAATTATGTAGGGATTTTTTATTGTAGATCATCTAAACAAACAAGTGTTACACAGTTTTATTTGGTTACAGGGACGCCCATACACGAACGTGTGATTTGAGCCAATTCATGCAAAATGTATCTGGTTAAATGAAATTATGCTGCCGCATTCCTTCCAGTTGCACATAAAAATGTTTATCGCTTTAGTAATATCTATACCATGACAATTTTGTTCCCTTATAGATGAACCCCATTTACTAAACCCATGTGTCAATTCTAAAAACTAAGGCTAGTTAATAAAACGTTCTGCACTCATCCTTGAAGTCACTCAAAAAAGTTCTATCACTTTAGGAGCATTTGTACCATTGCATTTTGTTATGACATTGATGAACTCCCCTCTAAAAATATACTTCAGTTCTAAATCTAATAGAGATGAAGGTTTAACAAATTGGTTGAAGTTGAAAGAACACGGATTTTTTACTCAGTCTTAGCATTTTGCCTAGGGTTATGTCCTGCCCTCCGGTCAATGATGTCATTATGACAAACGAAGATGCATCCACTTGGTAGAGAAATCCTTCCAGGTAACAGTATACAGCAGGAAACAAGGGTTGGTGCTCTAGAACCCAAGTAAAAACACTTACAGTTCTCGGACACCAAAAGGTTCTGTAGTTTATGGAGTTTCAGGTCCAAAGGCAACAACAGAGCAGCTAAGAAAGGTTACTGCTCTGGCATCCAGGTAACATGCACAAACCAGGTGTGGTTGAATTTTTTTGCAAGTTAATCTTCGTTACAATCTCCTCTGGATTAAACAAACACATTTCTTTTGGCTAAAATACACACAGATATTCATTCCAGTTATCAGCATTTGAATCTCCTCTAGAAACAATGCCCAGACCAACAAGTTTAAGGTTATCCTTGCTACCATCTGCTTTATTAAAAGCATATATGAACAATACAAGACGTGCTTCTTAGAAAGCATTGCACAGTTTACCTCTTTTGCTAACTTCAGTTCATCATCATTATCTAATATAATGGGAAAAAGAACAACCACAAAGCAACCCCTGCCATCTTTGGTTGCTCTGTAATTTGCAATGCACCAGGTCCTTCACTGAGTCTATGAACTCTATCAACAAAGAATAAGCACTCCATTCCACCTGTCTGAAAATTTTTGCATGCAATTGTAACATAAAGATTTTCCTCAGGAACTTGTTAATTACAATGGTGTTAGCTATGTAGTAACATGACAAAATTATAAGTAATCGGCTGCCCTTTTATTCTTGGTATTACAACTTCAATATCCTTGACCTTTTGTATTTGAATCCACCATGTGATCTTTGCTTTTCAATGAAGGTAATAAAGAGTTGTCAATTCTAACAGATCTAATGAAACGGAAGACTATCTGATAATAATTTACAAATGGCATGTGATCTTAGTGAAAATGTGTTTGTAACTTTACTGTGACAATTGCAATCATAAAAAACTTCACTTTTGTAAATTTAGATATTGTTAAAAAGCTACTTGGATAGAAACGAGCAGCATTCTTTGCATGAACAAAGAAAGAGTAATGAAACTTTTAATTCAACGGAATAGTAAAAATTCAATATATAATACCCTAGGCAATTCATCGGACAAGGATTTGACCGAATCTATCGAATTCAAAATGATAAAGGAAGCAACATTGAATTGGACTGATTCAACTTATGCATAATCAGATGCTGATAAGTATTATTCCAAGTCCACAATCCCAAAATTGGAGAGAAGGATCTTTAGCTGTTGAACAAAATCTGAGCCCGTCGCATACTCTGTCAGCAACCCAACTGCAAACCCAAACATCGCCCACCTGTACAGTCATCAAACAGATATTCAAATACGCAAATCTCTCCTTGTTAGGATTCAGAGAAAAATTTCAAGGCAGTTCAACAACCGATTATGAACATTGCATGACGATATTGTAGAGTGATTGGGCTCGATTGAAGAACAAAAACAAAAATAAGCAATAAAAGACACTAAAGGGCTATATAAATCCAATTGAAACAAAAATAGTAAATTCATCATCCCATCAACAAATTCTTGGATTCTGAACCCACAGTAGAGAGGTCAAAATAGATATTTGAAAAGCAAAAAATTTACCCATCTAATCATCAGTGAATTGCTGCAAGCTCGGATTAAGCATAGATAAATAATCAAATACGTATTTACCGAAAAAGCAAACACTAATTTTTTAGAAAAAAGTAGTCCTCTTCTTCTGCGTAATTTATTTGGTTTCAAATCAAGCACCCAATTACCTGCCATTTATGATCTCGTTTTTGCCCATGAAGCCAAAGAAGGGGCCCCGATCAGCCTCCTCCAGCTTCTTCTGCTTGAAATACTCCTGCAGCTCCTTGGCCACCTTCCTCTGGTACTCTAAGGTCACCACCTTGTTCGTCGGCACTGCCGCTTCCGCTGGCTTTGGAGGAGGCTCGGATGGGGTGGCTGGTTTTGCGGGAGGAGTGGGAGAAAGAGGGGGAGAGGAAGGAGGAGAAGTGGATAGAGAAGGAGCTGCAGGTCTCCTCAGAGGGCCGTCAGCTTTAGAGCTCCTAATAATGGTGGATGGTTTTAAAGAGAACCTACATGGATGAGAAGGAGGGGGGATCTTGATCTTTATAGAAGGGATGGAAGGAGCTACAGACATGTCTTCTTCCTCTGGTTCTTCTCCGTTTCTTGCTCTCGCTTTTCTTTGGGATGAAGACCGGTGGAAAACGAACGGAGGAAAGAAAATAGACGAAAAAAAGGGAAAAGAGTTGAAATCCAGCAGGTGTGGATAAGATGCGGCCATGTTTTCCAAGGAGAGCTCTGAGATTTGGGTTGAGGTGTCCGGTCCAGGCCTGCCAACTGCTCTTTTTTTATTTTTTTATTTTTTATTTATATATATATATATATGTCTGCTAACTGCTTGGCTGCTTGGCTGCTTGGTTTAACTTAAGCTTGCATTAAAAAGGACAAAAAAAAATGATGTGAACGGAGGTTCCCTCCGTCCGGGCCGAATATATTTTTGATGTTTGATTCGTACAGAATAAGTGGATGGAATAACCGTTTTGGTGCAATAGACTTTATACCGTGGCGGGGATATCCCCTGCCATGATGTTAGCTTCAATTCTAAAATATTTGGCAAGAATTTGGAAGGTTATCCCCCACTTTAGAGAATATCCTTCTACCATAAATCTCTAAAACGTTAAAACATGGTCATGATACGATCCAAATTAATCTTCTGGCCCCTACCAAACCTAAACTCGGTCCATGCTAACCTAAATCTGGCAGAAACAAGTTACCGGTTGGATTTTGTTTCCTCTTCGTGGCCAATTCACCTACACTGGGAATTCGATCAACCCAAAGTAGCTTCGGGAATGTACTCTGGTGATCCATGAGGTGAAAATATGCCATTCACCTTCTCATGACCTGAAACTGAAGAACTACATTAATTGAGAACCGCTCTCTCTCTCTCTCTCTCAAAAATACACTAACTGAGATCACTCTTATGATGAATGTCCTCGTTGTGAATGACGTAGCAATATCAAGGAGCAGGGAGGATTGTTTTGCTTGGCTGCATGAGATGTGGGGTCATGACAAACATCAGCCACAGCACAGAACTCGAAATATTATGATGAGATTCCCCTAAAAAGAATATTGTGATTGGTACGCCATCTTTCTTTCACAAAGTGGGAACCATGCTTCTATTCAGCTACAATTACATCCAAACCTTGGCACGATGGTAGGATTACAACATTGAAACATAAAGATCACAGGTTCAAAACATGGATATAATCTCTCCATGCACGAGGATAAAGATCTTGCAATGGTAAGAACCTTGCATGCCGAGCTGCCCTGGGATTACACGTAAGCAACCTCAGGAGATCTTTATTTTGCTCCTCTTAAAATCGAAGAGCTAGTAATTGGATGGAGTTGCTGATGGCCCTTCAAAAAACAATCATCATCAAAATTTTTCTAGATATAGTAATCTCGTACGCTTTTCTTACTCAAGAAACCACTCGTCACCACGAGCGTTGGCTTGTAAGAGTAACACAACCTGCATTTGTTTCCGGTGCCTTCTGCCATCCATTTAATCTGAACTGACAAATTTCAAGCATTAAACCTCAATCCAACTTATTCACTCATATCTTTATGAAGACTTTATGGAAAATACGAGTTCTTAATTTAATATAAAGCTTTTCTTTAGGAATTCTTTAACAAATGTTCGTATATCTGCATTCACTGATTGCAACTGATGAATTCTTTGATCTCTTTAATTCTTGACTTTCTATTCTAACCAAGACCGAAAAATTTTGCCAGCAATCTCTGATTCAAACAATCATGGGGAAGCAAACACTTGTGTAAAAAACAGCAGCGACATCCATGGTGATTGAAAAAAATGGTCAGCAGACTAGCATATGGTAAAACAAGTGAGCAAATAAAACATTACGTAGAAAAGATTAGAACTACAGAAGAACAAGATGCAAGGAGATAAATATGCCCAGACTGACAAAATTGAAATCCTGAAAACAGATGCAGGAAATCTCAAACATGGGCTGCAACAAGAGAACAAAAAACTGAGTGAATAATCTCATGTCCTCCCTCCGAGCAATCAGTTCAAAGAATATCTCCGTAGTTGATAAAGGCAAGAATAGGCAACTTTGCTGGGGAAAGTTGTACAACTTTGCGAGCATCTGCCTGATCACATAGCAATTGTTTAGTTGCCAGAGATGAGAATCATGCCTGCCTGCTTCTGTCCATGGATCCAGTTTAATAGAACATAAACCCTACTGAATCACACACTCGCATCTTCTAATACCTTCATGTTCACGTTCCTCATCTGATAAGCCATCATCACTGTGGAATTTTAAAATTTCATATTAGCAGCATAAGAATCGGATTTAATTTAGGAGTCAGAACAGATGCGTTTATACATAGATTCATGACCTATAGCATGTCAAGCAAGCTAACATTGAAATAATGAACCTTATCATCTGTGTATCATAATTGCTGCATGACTATGGGAATGTTTCCCTATAAAGACTTTGAAAACTGTAAGAAGCCAATACATGAATGCTTCCCACTGTGCTCAGAACATCCCAGAACCCTACACTGACAGATAATGAGCAACAGCTCCAGGCAACAAGGTGTTCGAACCAAGCATGTATTGGAGTAGTATCAGGAAAAAACTCCTATATGGACAAGTACCAATCCATCGTATACCAGCAGCAGCCCATATTAGAATTTGATAATCTTTCCTATCCTGGACCACATACTGAACCTCGTGCAAACTTCCAATTATTCTACCAATTGGTCCAATTCTTATTTGTCCTCTCTGCTTTTTAACACGATCCAATACACATTCCTCTTTAAAAGGGACCAATCATGCTCTCAGCTGCATGTGCAAACCATTCCACTGGTTCCCCATGTCAGTATCACCATAAGTCGTAGAATGAAAACAAAATAAGGGTGACAATATTAGAGTTAAGAATGCAATTTCCCAGCATTTGAACAGCTAAATCATATAGCAGAAGATGTCTACAGATATATGGCACCTCATAGATCACACCTAAGACATGCTTCATATAACCCCTCGTCAAAAGATCCATAGCATATGTAGTAGTGCCAGAACTTTGCTTACACTTTTCATGTGTCCGTGGTAAAGTATTACCAACACTCCATCTGATTGGCAAAGCCTTTATGGATGGGATTCTGGCGTTATTGCTGAAAAAGCAATTCGTAACACTCATCATCAGACATTATTTCATGTTACCACTCAACATTTCTGTTCAGAATGTCATAAATATCACTCTTCGAAACATTATCAATATACCAAACCCATGTAATAGGACTAATCAGATTATCTCAACTAGATATCTAGATTCGCAAAATTTTTATCCCCACTTGTTGTGTCTTTTCCGCTTATGGATATCCACAATCTCTTTACCTAGTGATGTTCAAAGTCCCTACCTGGACGATTGACATCCCCTGAAACATCTGGGTTTATAATGCACAAACATATAAAAGCAAACACACATATATACATAGCCCATATATATGGATATAAACAACTCAACTAAGCCTTGTCGGGTACATGAATCTTTTTCCTCCATTCCGCTCGGTTTTGAGTCTTATTTTTTCCAAATATGTTGAGATATCAAGTCCTCATGACTTTATCATATGTAATTTTCAGCCTACCTCTACCCCTCTTCATTCTTTCTGCATGTATCAAATCATTCCTTCACACCGTAAATTCATATGGTATAAAAATATACATATGCATGGACATAAATATACAAATTATGGATATGTACAGATTCATATGTACATACTAACATTTGTAAGAATGAAAAACTGTGTTGGTGCATATTAAATCAATACATCCAAGCATGCATGAAAATCAGAATATCATACGTCAACATGCATATAACATATATAGGCAAATAAAATTATGCATATATATCATAAAGTTATGCATATGTATGTGATTACAACTTTAGACTTTGCCAACATGGGATCAAACACAGCTTCCACATATAAAACCATGACACATAGTCAAATGCACATTAGGGGGCATTTGGTTCACAACAAGAATCAGAATAGAAATGGACATATCCCCTGACGTGATTTCATGACCGGAATTGGAATTAGAATAGAATTTAAATACTAAAGGAGAGTAGGAATTGGATTTCGGGAGATTAGGGCATTACCATTCCCTCATGAAATAGGAATGGGAACGGGACTCCCCCTAACCAAATGGCTGGCATGGGACCCACTCATTCCCATTCCCATTCTAGAGTCTAACTCCCCCAATCAAACATGCCCTAAGAATATAATACAATTATGGATCAGGTTTCAATTTTTTACATTTTGTAGACCATACAACAGAAGTGTCTAAAAAGATCAGAAAAGTAATTCATTGAGTAAAATTAACAAGGAGACAAATAATATGAACAAGCAATACATGAATTGTCTCCTCCAATCAATACACAATGCATAAACAAGTTTCAAGCGGCATGAAATGTTCGAAGTTCCTATTTAAAATTGTCTACTAATACTTAGGAGCCAAACATACCTGACTTCGAACTCCCTTATCTCAGCAAGCTCTTTTCCACATGCATCAGTCCACTGCACTTTCCTCCTTTCAATACAGCACGATGTATTGTTTGGCATCTCTTCCACAGATTCACATGCATCACCAACTTCAGAAACCACCGCAAAACGGTCTGCGAAGGGCCTTTTCAGATTACTCTTGAGATAAGCATTTCTTGCATTACCATTAATACCATCATTAATTGCTAGTTTGCCCTTATCAAAAGAAGACAAAGAAGAAGAAGAATCTGACAAAACTTCAGGCTGATGGGCAGGACCCACTTTAGGGGGAGATGGACCATCAATTCCTCTAGGCACACAACCAAAGCAGATGAAGGAAGCACACCCACAAGAAGATTGGTTTTTCCTGGAAGCCAGTTGAAATTCTGTCTCAACTTCCTGCTCAACCAATTGATACTGATTCCACGGTGAAACTCTCATAGGCCTTTCTTCATTTCTCCGGCCAAGGAGCAGAAGGGCAAGGCCTTTGCTATATCCTGATGCTGAAGAAGAAAAGAATCCTCCTCCTTCCACAGCCAATAGCATTTCCACTGCTCACCCGAACCACATAAATTGAGTTTCTTCTAGCCTGCCAGATGGCAACTACTCCTTTTATCCATCAATAATTCAAACTGCATGGAAGTTCACACATAAAACAATTTAAATTATGCTGCTGTAATCTTTTATATAATATATACAGTTGCAAAGATCGGGCTTCCCATCTAAACAATATTCAAATGTTTAATATATCACTGATGTTGTAAGAAGTGAGATTGTCAACAAGTTGATGCTAATAACCAATTCATCACAGATTGTCAACAAGTTGAGACTAGAGAACCAGTTGATAAGATACTCCCTTTCAATTGGGACAAACACGATTAAGAGCCCAAACTTAAAAGGAGGATCCCTGATCGCGTTCCTTCTAATTATTTTCTATTTGATACATTACATTGGAAAAATTAATCTTCATGTGAATTCAAATCTACTGTTCAAGTTCTGTAAACGTTGTTCGACATCAAAACCTTAAGTTGTGGTCAAAAGAAAAGAGTTCTTTCCAGATAATACATGGACAAGCCAATGAATAGAAAACATGCAGAAAAACTTATCAAACAAATGCCATCAAAAATGGAAAAAAAGTTGATCTTTTTCCCCGGAGCAAAGGGGAACCTTTGTTAATGAAAGGGCATGTGAACTCGAACAACAAAATCATTATTTACGAGATAGATATTGGTTATCCGATGGAGAGTCGGTAAGAGATTGGCGGCTTCACTCTTAAAATAAACATAATAATTTTCAAGGCATTTCATAAATCTTCGAGTAATGAGTAAGATTAAAATCCTGTGGATCAAAACAAAAGATCAAATGCGATCTCCGCTTCGACCGAAAGGGGAAAAGAAGAAACCTTTTTGATGTAAACTGATACAATTTGATTTCTATTTCGTGAAAACATGCCAAAAAAAAAAAGAACTGACCGTTATTAAATTTTAAAAAATAAAAACAGAGAGGGAAGAAAGAAAACGGAGATCGCAGTGTAGAATCAAAGCACATTCAGCTGATCCGTGACACTCGTTGGAAACCCTAATCCCGTTCCCTCTCTGTCAGTTAAAACGCCGATCTGGGGCTTCTGCTGGCCCTTTTTTACTCCAAAATTTTGCCAATAATTCCCCAAAAAAATGAGAAAATCGGAAGGCATCATACCTGGAAGATATCGCCGGATCCCACGAGATTGGCCACGAAGATTCGGCGGCGACGATCTATTCGCAGAAGAAATCACGGGCTTCGCTGATTCGAGATCTCAGCCTCCGACAATCAGGAACGGAAAGGAAAAGAGCAGGTTGGAAACGAAGAGTCGCTTTAAAGTGTGCTTCGGATCGGCGAGGAATTGGGTCAGGTGCGTTGCAACTCGTAATAGAATTGACCTATGGGGGGTTCATGTGTAAAAAGGTGTACATTTTGTCGGCAATTTACGTCCCGAGATTTGTTACCTAGACCCGTTCTTTTACGAATAAATATCAATAAAAAAAATTAATTTATTTTTTTATTAACAAATTTATCGAGATAAAAAAATTATTTTTCAATAAATAATATTTTATTAATTAATAAAATAAATATTTATTTTATATCTAAAATATAAAATAAATCACACAAGGTCATCATTTTGGTTAAACAAAATTTACATATAAACCTCCTTATGTTCCCGATATTACCTATGAGTATGTAAATTATTGCAGGATCTTTGATTCGGCAATATAATTGTCCAAAAAGAGTTTATATGTAAGAATACAAATGACAATCCGAGCCTTATTATAATACAATGGAGGTGAGTTGACTCGAGTAGTTGAAAGTTCGAGGTCAACTCGACTAAAAATACTTAATTCAAAATTCAGTTCGAGATCAATCGAATTTTAATATCTCAAGTTTAAAATCGAATCTTAATCTTCTAATAAAATATATTTTAATATATATTATAGATAAAAATAATATTATTAAAAATTTATAAATTTGAGTAGATTTGTAAGTTTTCGATCTGAACATTTTGCTACTTGAGCTCGACTCAAAAAACTATTCAAACTCGATAATAATCGAGTTGAGTTGATCTTGGATTCGAGTCAAATTCGAGTTGCTCGCAAGCAGCTTGACTCATTTACATCCCTAATCTAGATAAACTATTTTGAAAAAATTGGCCATACATAAATTTACACGTAACTCCCTATCATACTTGTTAATGTAAATCATCAAATATTTTTAGACAATATTCTAATTTCAAAAAGAGGTTACATGTATTCTGCATGCAAATCATCATGGATTTTAAGATAATGTTCTAATTTTTTTAAAGAAGTTATATGGAAAACGTAGAAACAATTTGTTTTGAAATTCTGCTTTTGCTTTAAATCAAGCTGATGCTATGTTTTTTTTTTTTTGGTTATAAAAGGAGGGTCAAAGACAGCCTCCTGGAGTTCCACTTGGAGTCGTAACCACAGAACTTACAAATATTATGCATGAGATGAGATATAGGAACATGTAGATCACTGTATTCTCAATTTACCCTATGGTTACTGAATGCCACTAGCAAAGTAGTCTGTTTGATGTTGTTTTAGCTACTGGAAATTAAACATGGCAATCAAAGTTCGTGATTAATGGTTTACTTCTGATTAGCCAAGCACTGGTGAGTAATAACTTAATGATCAAATGTACAATCTTTAGATTCGATCTTTGCATGGTGAATCTAGTTGATTTAAATATTGTCTTTAGCGAATTAGAGCATGCGGTGATTTGGGATCTCAAAAGGGCAACAAAAATTTATGGTGGAGTGAAATAATGTTGGCAACTGTACAGCACAAGTAGTGAATTGCTCTACTATAAAACTAAAGAAGCAATGAATCTTTCGAATATACGCCAAAGATAAATTGAGAAACAAATATTTCGAGGGCATGCATGATTGAAGAAGGTTACGAAACATCAAAAATTAGCGGATCAATTATATAAGAAAGATAAGCTATTGAGGCAAGGAAAATAACCAAGTTGGATTATATAATTTAGCATCTTCATGTGTCCCAACCAAAAACCAAACCATGCACTCCATATGGGTGGTTATTTCAAGAACTCTCCAAAAATCACATTACGCTACTTGCAACCTAATGCGCCACGTATTTAAACCTACTGTTGCCACTCCTTTTAGTTTCTCTTTGGCGATAGAGTTTTCGTTCATTTCACTTCTATATAGCTAAAAACAATTAAAATGTATGTTAAAGAGGAGCATGATGGTTTGGTCTATAAATATAGTTTACATATTGATTAAAGAGGATCACCAAACCTATCTTAAATCACTTTGCTTACTTTTAGTATATTTGAGAATGATGTGAGGGATCGTTTGGTTGGAGGTAATCCGGCATGAAAAAATAATTTTTATGTTGCATTACCATATTTGGTATGAAAAGTGGAAGAGAAAGATGGTAAAAAAATGGGCAGGCCCCATGCTTATTTTTCGAAGAAAAAAGATAAAATAAATATCATGAAAATTCGTATTTAGCAAATTTTTCGAGTGATGGTACTCCATATTTGACAAAAATACCACCAATAAAGCTATATATATATAATCATTAACTTTATTCTAATATCCTTCAAAATTTATTCGATAAAGAGATTTTGTAAAAAAATTAAGATGGATATGGTATTATGCAACGGGTTATGTGATTATAGTCGTCATATAAAAATTAATTAAAAATGATAATACTATTCTAGTATTAAAAAATTATTTTATATTGACGGATATATTTATAAATTTTATCATATTTTTATATAGAATTATCTTCAACCAAATGTAATAATTTTTTTTTTATATCATTTTTTGAAGTAATTTTTTCACTAATCAAACATAGTAAAAATCATTTTCCTCCATAATTATTTTTTCAGATAAATAATTCTCATGAATTATTGTATTATTTCATAATCTGATGTACCCCAACCAAATCGACTCTGAGAGCAAAAGTCACCATATGGTAAACCTAATTGCATACTTGAACTTTTAAATACCATAACATTCTATATGCCATTCAATCAAAGTCTCTTTTTCTTAAAATAAGATAATTTTTGAGATTTATGATGTTTGAATTGAATCATAAAAGGGTTCAATTCATGCAACAGTTGAACATATATGATGATATTTGATTCTCCAAATAGACTAGTCAAAATTTAAAATATTCTTTTATCATGAAAGACATCAATTGATATCCTTCAATTTGGGATGAGTTAGATAAAATACCTAACGACACAAGCTGATATCTAGTTCCCATAGAAGTTTAATTTTTTTCAATCATTTTCATTAGTCATGCCCATTTTAATTAAGCTGTATATTATTATCTAATTAAAATACAAAACAAACTTGAATTTCACAAAGGCAAGCATCACTAATAGAAATAGACGTATTTCAATCAATTTTATTTCATAACCAATGAAAAAGGGATCTAAAATTCAACTTTCAAATTCTCCTATTTTTCTTTTCTCTTTTTTAAATATCTAAGTTGAGCAGATAGCAAGAAATCCATTTTTTCTTCCTAATCAAATTACGCATATTTATGAATCAATAACCATGCAATATAATATAATAGAGCATATATTAAAGGGCGATCTATACCAACGATCTTCTAAATCCAAGAAGTGCTGCTCTCCTGAAAGCCCAAACAATAAAACAAACGTAGGAGATCCATCCATGTGTGAAGGCAAAACATCAATTTAAATTTGATTGCCTCCAAGGATACAACTTTCTATCTGCCATTGGAGCTAACAAATATATCATAGGACAAACAAAATTGGATGCACCTCCCACCGAATAGCATGTAAAATAGATTACGAGGCATCATTCAGTAGCAAGAATTCCTCAATTCATACAGCTTTTTAACTCAACCAAGCACCACTATATCAATATCTTCCAAATTATTGGACAAGTCTCAAATTATTCCCAGTTTCCATTGAAGTAGTGATTCATCAAATCATCCTCCATTGATCTATTGAAATGTTCTTGAATTGTCTTGTGTTTTATAATTTATTTTGGTTGTTTATTTAGTTTCGATAAATAAAAGGGAAGGAAATCCAACTATAAGTCAAGGAGAGAAATAAACCCAAGTCATTGGTACGAAGCCTAGTGATTTTACCAACTAATACAATAGGCATTTTTTACCTTTTTTTTTTTAAATTACAAATTTATTTTATAAATTATAAATTTAGATGATCAATTATATCTTTGAATTTTTGCATATATGTCCTTAGAAATATAGTTTACTATATACTTATCCTCCAAAAATCATTATTTGTATATGTACCTGTTGTAGGAGGTCGAGAACTTTTAGTCCTACACTGATTATGAGTCAAGGAATACTCTTACTTACATAGAGATAAATCTTTTTCTTCCTCTTGAGGCACTTTTGAAAGGATAAAATCCTGCGGCCCGATAGTCAATAGTAGGGTTAGAGCGAACAATTCCTCATGCAAGTGATGAGAGGAGGATAACTCATCCTATATAAGATTTGGAGCTCCTTCAGCCAATGGTTGGTGGAGGAATGGCACACTAGGAAGGGGGGATCCACTCCTAAAAATAAGAATCTTCTTTGACTGGAGGGCTACTGTTGTGCAAGATGGAGAATCTTTAGTCCCATATTAATTGTGAGTCAAGTTATATAGGGATGGACTTTTCGGGATAAAACCACATGGTCCGACGGCCAAAAGTAGGATCAAAGCGGACATACCTCACGTAAGTGGTGAGAGAAGGATGACTCATCCTATATAAGATCGGGAGCCCTTTCGGCCGGCAGTCAGTGGAAAATGGCATGCCAAGAAGGGGGGACCCACTCCTAACAATAAGAGTCTTTATTGACTAGATGACTACTATCATGGGAGGTGGAGAACCTTTAGTCTCATATCGATTGTGAGTCAAAAGATACTCTTGTTTATATAAAGATAGGTCTTACTCTCTCCCATGAGGCATCTTTTAAAGATCAAAATTGTATGGCCCGATAGTCAAAAGTGGAGTCAGACAATACCTTATGCAAGTGGTGAGAGGAGGAAGACTCATCTTGTATAAGATTAAGAGCCTCTTCGATCAATAGTCGATAGGGAACAATGTGCTAGGAAGGGAGATCCACCCATAACAACAAAAGTTTCTCTTGACGGGGAGGTTACTATTGTGGAAGATAGAAAACCTTTAGCCTCATATCAATTATGAGTTAAGAAATACCCTTGCTTATGTAGAGATGAACTTTTTTCTTTTCCATGATATATTTTTTAAAGGATAAAATCATACAGTAAAGCAGAGAAAACAATACCTTATGCAAGTGGTGAGAAAGGTTGATGATGTCATTTTATATAATATATTATATACTTCAGTATAAAATGACTTATTATAAATTTTAATATAATATAATATATTGAATTTACAAAATTTTATCCTAAGTATAAAATATAATATATTATATTTTAATGACTTAAGTATAAAATAGTTTTATTATATTAAAATTTTAGGATACATTAATGACTTAAGTATAAAATGACTTATTGTAAATTTTATACTTAAGTATTTAATAGATTATATTTTTATATAATTTTTTAGGATATTAATGTAAAAAGGTTGATAAAGTTACTTTATACTTAAGTACTTATCAACATTATTAGCAAAAAACTAAGGATAGAAACATCTACACAAAAACAAGATGATTTGAGAAGTACATATATCAACATAGTAATTTCTATAAAATAAATATACAATAAGTAATATCTAGAAGAATAATTATATGCAATTCTATATAGTTTTTAAAATTTTTAAAATATCTTTAGCCTACTTGTGCATAAACTTATGACCAGGGCAATCAAAAAAAAAAAGAAAAAAGAAAATAAACCAATATCTTTAAAAACCGTTCAGCATAAGCAAATTGATGTTGCAATCCTAAATTTTACTATAGAATCTCGTTTTGATAGTATAACCCCTTCGATCTCCATTCTAAACCCTAATTTCATGATCAGTGGCTTGATTTATATGGAGACCTACTATAGTCCGAATGAAATGAGATGGGTATGAAATAATGGATGGAATATAGCCTCTACAAATCCACCCCATCAATGGGTAAACCCATCAAGTTGGCCCAGGCGGGTCATGTGGCAGGTGGAATATACCCATTCCACACAAATGCCCTCATATAAGTTCCATGCGAGATACCATAGCTTCCATGCATCACAAAGATCAAACGGCTGACCGACAACTCGTATAAAAGACATTCTACGCCGAGTCCACGTGTGACGGTGCGCCTTCTTCCAGGAAACGAAGGCGTGAGGGTGAAGCGGTGCGGAAGGGGGGGTTCGGGTTTGTATCTTTCGCACGAAAGAATGATTGATTTTTTTTTTTTTTTTTCGCGACACTAACCGTTGGATCAATGTTCACACAGAACTCAAAGCACGGCGGAAGGAGAGCGAGCGCGATAGCGTTTCCTTTTCGTATCGGCGAGCCAACGTCGCCACCAGGCAAAATAAAACACCCCTCGCTCGCCTCTCTCTCTCCCCGACTCTCTTTGGGCTTCCGCGTTTCCGAAGCGGATTAAGGATTTACAAAGGGGGGAGAGAGAGAGAGAAAGGAGCTTGACTTGTTTCCCCAATTCCTCCTCCCCCCTCTCCTCCGTTTTTAGGGTTTCGTCGTCGATCGTTTTTCTCATCGAATCCATGGCGAGGAAGAGGAAATCGGACGCGACGCGCCTTGACGAGGTGGATCGGACGCTCTACTCCACCTTCTGCAGCGCGGCCAACTCGCTCTCCCAGTTGTACACCCAGGCCATGAACCAACAGAAAATCTCCTTCCAGGCCGGCGAGCGCCATGCGCTGGTTCGCCTCTCTCTCTCTCTCTCGCCCCCCCTTCTCAACGACCGATTTATCGTTCATTTCGAGGTTCTTTCTTTGATGGATTGATAACTCTTGTTATCCCTTTATAGGGTTGATTGATAGAACTTGTGTTGGCTCTTCTTGGATGGAATCTTCGTGAAATTTCTTCTTTCTTTTCTTCCTCTTCTTCTTCTTGAATACTATACTTTTTGTTTGCTTCCGTCACTTGTTCATGGTTGTTGTGCAATTTCTTTTCTTTAATGGATATGCTTGTTTTGAGTTTGTTTTGTGATTTTTTTAAAATTTCATAATCATGCCAAATTAAGCTTTCTCCCATTTTTCTCGAATGATTAAACGATCTGCCTCTATTTCGTTCGGTTCTTACGTGAGCGAGCGAGTGGTTTCTGGAGATCTTCGGTTGGTTTCTTCCTCTTCTTAGCAGTTCTTTTACTTGATTCAAATTTTTTAGTGCATACTGTTTGTCGTGGGCTAGAATATATCAATGAAATTGTGAAGACCTCTTGAGTCAAATTTTGTCTGTAATCTGTGGCAATTATGATAAATTTAACCTCATAGTGGAACCGTAAGATTCTTCTTGGTCAAAGATAGAAGACGAGGGGATATACAGAACTCTGATGAAATCAGCAAACTGGTTGGACGCAGATTACATATTGACATTTTTCAGTGCTTAATCCCCCCCCCCCCCCCTCCCCCAAACATTAGAGTAGTAGCATGCTTTATTCTTGTTTGTGCCGGTGCTTGTGTCATGGTGTTTTTTGTATTTAGAGGATAGACTGCTAAAAGGGCTTCTCCCCTTGGGTTCTTTGCCGGAGGGAAAAATCCACGGTGGGAGAAGGCGCCCTGAAACCAAATTTTTTGAGGTGTTCCTACACAAATAGGATTCACCTATCCTAGGTGCTGGGGATAAATCCCACTCCTGTAGTTTAATGCAATTGGTAATCATGGAAGAGCTTCGATCAAAAATTTTCTTTCAGTGGTCGGATCCCATCCGAACTCCTCCAACGGTCGAATTTCAGTCGAACTCTTTCAGCGGTCGAGCTCTAGTTGAATTCCTTCCGCGGTCGAACTCTTTCAAGACTTCTCTTTTAGATGGATTCCTCGAGGAGCCGAACTCCTTCCGGACTTTTTCTTCAGATGGATTTTTCAAAAGTCGAATTTTTTTCAGACTTCTTCCTCGGTCGGATTTCTTCAGAAGCTGAACTCCCTTCGGAGTTTTCCTTCAGTCGGATTCCTTCAGAAGCTGAACTCCCTCCAAATTTTTTCTTCAGTCGGATTCCTTCAGGAGCCGAACTTCTTTCGGACCTCTCCTTCAGATGGATTCCTTCAGGAGCCGAACTCCTTCTGGATTTTTACTTCAGTCGGATTCTTCCAAGAGTCGAACTCTTTTCGAATTTTTTCTTCAATCAAATTTCTTTAGGAGTCGAACTCTCTCCAGACTTCTCTTTTAGTCGAATTCCTTCAGAAGCCGAACTCCTTTCGGATCTTCCTTCAGTTGGATTCCTCTAGGAGCCGAACTTCTTTCGAACTTTTCCTTCAGTCAAATTTCTTCAGGAGCCGAACTTTTTCCGGATCTCTTCTTCAGTTGGATTCCTCCGGGAGCCGAACTCCTTCCGGACTTCTTCAGTCAAATTCCTTCAGAAGCCGAACTTCTTCCAGACCTCTCATTCAGTCGGATTCCTTCAGGAGCTCTCCCTCAGTCGGATTCCTCCAGAAGCCGAAGTTCTTTCAGACTTCTCCTTCAGATGAATTTCTTCAGGAGCCGAACTCCTTTCGGACTTTTTCTTCAATCGAATTTTTTTAGGAGCCGAACTCCTTCTAGGACTTCTCCTTCAGTCGGATTTCTTCGGTTGGATTTCTTTCGGACTTCTTTTTCAATCGGATTCCTTCAGAAGTCGAACTTCTTCTTCAGCCGAATTTCTCTAAGAGTTGAACTCCTTCGGATTTCTCCTTCAGCCAGTCGAACTCCTTCAGCCGAACTTCTCCACCAGTCGAACTCCTTCAGCCGAACTTCTCCACTAGTCGGACTTTTTCTGGACTTCTCCATCAGTCGAACTTCATCCGAATTTCTCTAGTAGATTACTTTCAGATTTCAAGTAGCATTCCTCCCGGATGATCTCCTCTATTCGTATTTCCTTTAGGAGTCCAAACTTCTCTGAAATTGACATACGTCAAAGCTCTTCACCGCTCCACGCTACCCCGAGCGGCTCAGTACCGGAAAGTTACGACTGTCATTATCAGTCTGCTGCAGATGGTGTTCCTTTCATGCTGTCCTGAGCGATCAGCTATCGGACGGTTACGACTGTCACTATCAGTCTGCTGCAGACGACACTCCTCTCATGCAATCCCGAGTGGCAAGCTACCAGACAGCTACGACTGTCACTATCAGCTCTAGGCTTTATCTACAAAAGGGATCTTCTATATACGTTAATGCTCTCTTCTCCTTCCTAAAATTCTGTTGAACTCTTTTCTGAGCACTCCATTTCTGTTGGCTAAAAGAGCTGACTTGATCATCGGAGGATTCTGTCGGAGCTACCACCACCGACTTCGGATGGGACTTTATTTTGTAGGTCACCGGCAGCGACTTCTTCTTCTTCAACTCCAGCTCGATCTGATGTCGACTAGATTCTGCAGCAACAGAATTGGTGCTAGGAGGGCCTGCTGTTCCTGAGGTACCCTTGTTCTTAAAGGAGTGCTTAGTCGATTTTTTGAATCTTCTTCTCTAAGGTCCATCTCCATCCTCTCTCTGAATCCCAAGAAATGCCTCCAAAAAAGGCGACTACCAGGAGATCTACCACTTCTGCTGTCAGATCCGAGCCAGATCTATCCGCTCCGGCTTCAGCGCTGGCGTTTCAACCTCCACCGGCGGTCATGGTAGATTCGGAGAAGTTTAACCTGCTGATGCAGTGGGTTTAGGGTCTCACCGAGATGGTGCAGGCCATGTGGTAACCTTTGGCTGCGATTCCGTCAGGAAATCCGCCATCAGAATGTCAGAAATCGATCCCAAGAAAGAGCACTTGGGCTAGCATATCCATCGCCCTTGGAAGAAAAAATAAAGAGCAGAGGATCCTTGTTTGGATCGTGATTCTTTTTCGGAAGAAACTTTTCCCATCTACAGTCGGAAGTTTTCCAACATCTGCGATCAAGATGACGTTCTCGATTAGAAACTGCGGAAGATGGATCGACAGATTGAGGGACTCCGCCACGTCGTCCCGGTTCACCATGACGACGTCTGCATCGATCCTCCTTTCTTTCTTCGAATTGTGCAAGAGTCCATTCTGTCGAACTTCAAGCTCTCCAAATTTGAAAGCTACAATGGAACCTCTGATCCGGTCGATCACCTGGAAGCCTTTCGGACCATGATGCTGCTCCATGGCGCATCAGACGCTATATTATGTCGAGCTTTTCCATTTACCTTAAAGGAAGCAGTAAAAAATTGGTATTCGGCGTTGAAGTCGGATACGATCTTCTCCTTTAATCGGATGAGCCATCGGTTTGTTGCTCATTTTGTTAGCAGCCGGCGTTCCCGTCGAGGTTCGGATTTTCTGATGAATATCAAGCAGAAGGAGGGGGAATCTATCCGGGCTTATGTCACCCGGTTTAACGCTGCTGCATTAATCTGGTGCAATGGCCGCACTCAAGGACGGCCTTCAGAAGAATGATTTGCTGTTCTCCCTGGAGAAAAAGTATCTCAGGAACTTTGCTGATCTGCTAGCTTGGGCTGAAGGATATGCCCGAGCGAAAGAAGCCTTCAAATTGAGAGATGAGGGAGTCGCAGGAGAGCGGCAGGCGGGCGAGTCTAGTAAATCCATGGCTAATGGAGGGCCGAATGAAGTTTGGTCGTGCTCACGGACTCTTTCTGATCGCAAGCGAGTCCGAACTCCTCGAGCTCGTCGTCAAAGAAGTCCCGATGGAAGGGCGCGAAGAAATTCTTTCCTCAAAAGGTTTCACAACTACGTCCCCCGCAATGCTTCACAGACGTTGGCCTGAAGCAAGAGAAGATCAGCCAAGGACGCTACTGCAGCTAGAACCACCAATGAGGGAGGAACAACAAGGAGATCGACTGCCTTCTGGCATCATCAACGCTATCTCTGGGGGGTTTAGTACTTCGACGAGCCGCTATCTCTCAGCCTTAGAGCTACGGGAAGCTTGCCCCAAATTGGGAAGGCCCATATGAAGTAGAGGTCCTCCGGCCTGGAACTTATCATCTGAAGAAGCTTGGAGGAACAATGCTCCTATGACCTTGAAACTCAGAGAATCTGAGAATGTACTGTCGATAATTTTTCTACAAATAAATCTCCATTTCAATATTATTGTTTCTCGGTGCAAAAACTATGTGATGACAGGGAAGAAGCAATCAATAGTGGCCATGTTAGAAACAGGAGGAGAATCTCATCCTAACATGAGCAAGTCGAAGGCCTCGTTCATTTTAGACGAGATAAGGGGAGAGGCCCTGACAACGGCTTTTATGTGCCTCTATAGCCCGTTAGGAATAGGAGAAGAACCTCGTCCTAACGTGAGCAAAGTTGAAGGCTTCGTTCATTTTAGACGAGATGAGGGAGATGCCTTGACAACGGTTCTTATGCGCCCTACAGTCCGATAGGAACAGGAGGAGAACCTCGTCCTAACGTGAGCAAAGTCGAAGGCCTCGTTCATTTTAGACGAGACGAGGGGAGAGGCCCTGACAACGATCCTTATGCGTTACTACAGTTCGTGAGAAACAGGAGAACCCCGTCCTAACGTGAGCAAAGTCGAAGGCCTCGTTCATTTTAGACGAGACGAGGGGAGAGGCCTTAACAATGGCCTTTATGTGCTTCTACAGCCCGTTAGGAATAGGAGGAGAATCTCGTCTTAATATGAGCAAAATCGAAAGCTTCGTTCATTTTAGACGAGGTGAGGGGAGAGGTCTTGACAACGGCCTTTATGCGCCTCCTACAGTCCGTTAGGAACAGGAGGAGAACCTCGTCCCAACGAGAGCAAAGTCGAAGGCCTCGTTTCTTTTAGATGAGGTGAGGGAAGAGGCTCCGACAACGATCCTAATGTGCCTCATCGTCATAACGTGAACAAAGTCGAAGGTTTTGTTCATTTTAGATGAGGTGAGAGGAGAGGTCTCGACAACGACTCTAATGTGTCCCTATAGTCCGTTAGGATCAGAAACAGAACCTCGTCCTAACGTGAGCAAAGCCGAAGGCTCGTTCATTTTAGACGAGGTGAGAGAAGAGGCCCGACAACGATCTTAATGTGCCTCTACAGTCCGTTAGAAACAGGGAGGAGAACCTCGTATCCTAACGTGAGCAAAACTCGAAGGCCTCATTCATTTTAGATGAGGTGAGAAGGAAGAGGCTCCGAACAACGATCCTAATGTGCCCCTACAGCTTGTTAGGAATAGGAGGAGAACCTCATCCTAACATGAGCAAAAGTCGGAACCTCATAGACCAAAGACATGGAGAAGGAAGAAGCTCGATGGATAATCCTTATACGAGTTTTTCCACTACAACCTGACTACGCCAAATGCGAAAGGCAGAATCTTATTCCGGTTTGCAAGAAAGGTCCTAGTCTGACGTCCACAACAAGCTTGGCGTCCGCAACAAGCAACAAGCGCGGGGATCCAGGGATAGGAGATAAGATCTCTCCCGAGCTTCAACTGAATGGGTGCAGAGCCCGGAAAAAGAACTTTCGCAGTCGTCTTTTTGTACTTTCTTTCTTCGAATTTCGAGCTCGAGAGTGGGGGAATATTGTTGGGGATAAACCTCGCTTCCGTCGAAGTCCAGCCTGATGCTTAGCCTAATGCAATTGATAATCACGGAAGAACTTCGATCGAGAATTCTCCTTCAATGGTCGGACCCCAGCCGAACTCCTCCAGCGGTCGAATCTTAGCCGAACTTCTCCAGCGATCGAACTTTAGTCGAACTCCAACGGTCGAACCCCAGTCGAATTCCTTCAGCGGTTGGGTCCTAGCCGAATTCCTTCAGCGACTGAACTCCTCCAGCAGTCAAACTCCTTCCAGACTTCTTCTTCAGATGGATTCCTTCAGGAGCCGAGCTCCTTCCGGACCTCTCCTTCAGATGGATTCCTCCAGGAGCTGAACTTCTTCCAGACTTTTCTCTCAGTTGGATTCCTCCAGGAGCCGAACTTTCCTCGGACTTCTACTTCAGTCGAATTCCTTCAGGAGCCGAACTTCCTTCGGACTTCTTCAATCGGATTCTTTCAGGAGCCGAATTTCTTCCGGACCTCTCCTTCAAATGGATTCCTCCAGGAGCCGAACTTCTTCCAGACTTCTTCCTCAGTCGGATTCCTTTAGGAGCCAAACTCTCCTCGGACTTCTACTTCGGTCGGATTTCTCTAGGAGCCGAACTCTTTTCGGACTTCTCCTTCAATTGGATTCCTCTAGGAGCTGAACGTCCTCTGGATTTTTTTTTTCAGTCGGATTTCTTCAGGGGCCGAACTTCTTCCGGATCTTCCCTTCAGTCGGATTTCTCCAGGAGCCGAACTTCTTCCGGACTTCTTCTTCAGTCAAATTTCTCTAGAAGCCGAACTCCTTGCAGATCTCTTCTTCAGTCGGATTCCTCCAGAAGCCGAACTCCTTTTGGACTTCTCCTTCAATCGGATTTCTCCAGGAGCCGAATTCCTTCCGAATTTCTTCTTCAGTCAAATTCGTCCGGGAGCCGAACTCCTTCCGAACTTTTCTTTAGATGGATTCCTTTAGGAGCCGAACTTCTTTCGGACTTCTCCTTCAATCAGATTCCTCCAGGAGCCGAACTCCCTTCGGACTTCTCCTTCAGATGAATTCCTTTAGAAGCCGAACTCCTTTCGGATTTCTCCTTCAATCAGATTCCTTCAGGAGCCGAACTCCTTTCAGGATTTCTTTTTCAGTTGGATTCCTCCAGGAGCCGAACTCCTTCCAGGACTTTTCCTTCAATCGGATTCCTCCAGGAGCCGAACTTCTTACGAACTTTTTCTTCAGCCGAATTTCTTCAGGAGTCGAACTCCTTTCGGACTTCTCCTTCAGCCCAACTTCTTTACCAGTCGGACTTCTTCTAGACTTCTCCACCAGTCGAACTTCTTTTGGACTTCTCCATCAGTCGAATTCCATCCGGATTTCTCCAGCAGATTACTTCCAGATTTCAAGTAACATTCCTTCCGGATGATCTTCTCTAGCCGTATTCCCCTTAGGAGTTCAAACTTCTCTGGAATTGACATACGTCAAAGCTCTTCATTCCTCCACGCGGTCCTGAGCGGCTCAGTATCGGACAGCTACGGTTGTCACTATCAGTCTGCTGCAGACGGCGCTTCTCTCACGCGGCCCTGAGCGGCCAACTACCGGATGGCTACTGTTGTCACTATTAGTCTGCTGCAGACGGCGCCCCTCACGTGGCCCCGAGCGGCCAGCTACCAGACAGCTATGACTGTCATTATCAGCTCCGGGCTCTATCTATAAAAGAAATCCTTCAGATACATTTTCTCTAAGTTCTCTTCTCATTTCCAAAATTCTGCTGAATTTTTTTCTGAGCACTCCATTCCTGTTGGCTAGAAGAGCTAACTTGATCGTCAGAGGATTCTGCCGGAGCCACCACCACCGACTCTGGATGGGATTTTATTTTGTAGGTCACCGGCGGCGACCTCTTCTTTCTCAACTCTAGCTCGATCCGACGTCGATCAGATTCTGCACCAATATTAGGGTTTTTGGGATTACATATTTTGTGTATTGGGGCTTTTTGAGAGCTTGAGAGATTTGAGGGCTTTTGTATTGGGGATTTATCTTATTCTCTCGATACTTTCTCCATCATTAGTGAGGCTTTCTCGATCGTCTCCACCTATGGATATTGGTCGTAGGCTGAACCTTATAAATATTTCCTCCTCTCTCTCTCTCTCTCTCTCTCTCTCTCTCTCTCTCTCGCTCGCTCGCTCGCTCGCTCTATGCGCTTTGCTGTCTCTGGATCTAACCTATTTACACAACATCATGAATCTATTTTGTGGAGTAGTAGTTCCTGGCAAATACTTTCATCCAATAACTTTTGGCTGACCATGATGAGGTATGTAGTTGTACATTGTTAAACCTGTTGGGGATGTCTAGGTTGGCTTTGCGCCACAATGTCTGGTGGATGAAGGGATCAGATGGAAGAAAGGTGCAAGAAGCCTTTTGTTGAACAAATAAGGATTTGAAGAATAAGAAAAGAGAAGGGCACCTTGGGACCCTAGGTGGTGCCTCCAAATGCATTATACTTAGGAGATAAAATCAGAAGAGAATTGAAAATAAGATAAGTTGAACCACGGAACAGATTTATTAAATAAATAAATTCACCTCTTTTAAGAGAAATTTGGCTATATTGGGAGTTTGAGGAGGAAGTAGAGTAGAGATAAGAGAAGAAGAGGCTGGGACCTGAAATGTAATCAACATACATGATGTAACTCGGACATGCATGCACATAAAGTGTGGGTGAGAAATTATTTAATATAAGGATGATATGTTTGATGATTCAAGGTGATGGATAGGCACCCTTGGATGTGTTGGGCTCCTTACCATGAGATGAGCATCTAGGGATGGCTTTTCTTGGGGAGATGGTAGACAAAACATGGGAACATACTTCATTACATGCATTCATTAAGATTGAGTTACGTTGATATCATTGTTGATGTCTTTTTTCATATCGATTGGATGTGCAACAGCTGGTGCACCTCACATCTGATACTGAGTGGGTGTCTAGCAAGAAAATTTTATTTTCTGACAGTACTCCAGTTGATAACGAAACTTATTTAGACTGACCACGAATTTGCATCTGAATTCACATCTGCAGGATTAGAAAGATTTTGTGCCTGCAAGCCCTGCATATCATGCACTTCAATTCTTGATTGAACCAACCATATTAACAATAGCTTAACTAGAAGTTTGAGTTTAATATGTTAAGATATACTGTTTATATATCTTGGAAGAATTAAAGGAATGTCATACAAAACAATTGCAATTACTTCCTTAAAAACAGAAGCTTAGTTCCACATGGTCCTGGGGCATCCCTACATGCCTGTAGGCTTTTCAATTTGCTGTTGATTGGAAAAACCTTTACAAAAGACATAGCATCTTTAGACACTCTGTGTGTTATCTTCCAGTTTACTGATTTCCAATTTAATTATTAGAGACTTCTGATCTCAATTGTCTTAACGCTAAAAGGGTCTCTCCACTGGGGTCCTTGGCTTGAGGCTTGAAACCCACAGTGGGGCAGAGGTCCCAACCCTTTTTTTTTTCTTCCAGATGTTCGTACACAAATAGGATTCGCCTATCCTAGGGTTTTTGGGATTATGTCCTTTGTGTATTGGGGCTTTTGTAGAGCTTGACAGATTTGGGGGCTGTTATATTGGGGTTTTCTCCTCTTCTGCTTGTACTTTCTTGATTGTCTCCACCTATATTTGTAGGCTGTAGGCTGAACTACATAAATCTTTGGGGGCTTTTATATTGGGGTTTTCTTCTCTTGTGCTCGTACTTTCTCCATCATTAGTGAAACTTTCTCGACTGTCTCCACCTATGTGTAAGCTGGAGGCTGAACTGCATAAATCTTTCCTCTCTCTCTCTCTCTCTCTGCTTTGCTACCTCTAGATCTGATCTATTTGCACAAGACCATGGATCTATTTTGTGACTAAGTAATAGTTCCTGGCAAATACTTTCATCCAATTACTTCTGGCTGACTGTGGTGAGGTATGTAATATTCCATTTTTAAACCTGTTGGGGATGTCTAGGGTCGCTTTGCTCCACAATGTGTCTGGTGGATGAAGGGATCAGATGGAAGAAAAGTGCAAGAAGCCTTTTGTTGAACAAATAAGGATTCAAAGAATAAGAAAAGAGAAGGGGACCTTGGGACCCTAGGTGACGCCTCCAAATGCGTTATATTTATGAGATAAAATCATAAGAGAATTGAAAATAAGATAAGTTGAACCATGGAATAGATGTATTAAATAAAGAAATTCACCTCTTTTAAGAGAAATTTGGCTAGACTGGTCGTTTGAGGAGGAAGAAGAGTAGAGATAAGAGAAGAAGAGACTAGGACCTGAAATGTAATCAATCATGTACCTTGGACATGCATAGAAATGTACGTATAGAGTGGATGAGAGATTGTTTTAATATAAGGTTGATATTTTTGATGACTCAAGGTGGTGGATAGGACCCTTGGATGTGTTGGGTGCCTTGCTATGAGGTGGGCTTTTAGAGTGCCCCATTCACAAGTGGGGGAAAAAAATGGAAAGAAAGAAAAACTCTGCTTGCTCTTGTGCTATTCAACTTCAAGGGATGCTGAGAAAGCCCCCCCCCCCCCCCCCCCAATCTGCCCGACTGATTGAGGAAACTGCATGACTGCCACGCCTCAGACGAGCACTCAGGTGTCTGCAGAATTCATTTTAATGAAACTGCTAATTGGTAGACTTTGGGACTATTCCTATTTGTATAAAATTAATGTTGGCTCATGTAAATTGAGAAACACCACCATTGATTATAAAGTAAAACATGTCCGGAAACAAATAAAATCATTTGTGTTGGAGCTTTCTATTTTTATGCATTAAGTAGATACAAATTGAATGTTACCAATGCAGCTGATGTGTTAGAATGTAAGTTTGAATTTAATTTGCGAGGCCGTTTCATTGATCAGTGATCACAATTTGCACTACTCAAGCACATAAGAACTAATTATTATTTGGTTTGGATCCCTCAAAACTATAATTCAGATGAACACATTCTATCATGTCATTAAAATTGTTAGTTTTGCAACTTAATGTGCAAAGCATTTTGCAAGCATTCTTTATTCTTCATGCCTAATGGTGCGGGGGTAATGACCTAGTAATGGATGTGCACTCATAAAATTAAGCCTAAGTGTCCAAATCCTTCTGTTAGGATTCTAGTTTGCTATTTATGGAGATGTATGAGTGCATTTATGGAATCATATCTATGTTGATTATACACATCTTTGAATATCTACCGTCTGAATATATGGTGCTCTTTTCTCCTCCTATATTCAACTATCTTACTTATTTACATTCTTTTGAGTATGACTTCCTATCATCTTTATGCCCTTCTTGGCTCCTGTTACCAATGTTTACACTTGGATGGTTCATGCCACCACATTTATGGCTGTTCTTCATACAATTATTGCACCTGACATATCTTTAAAACTAGGGGATGTCCCCTTGCTGGTGCCTCCATTTGAGTATCAGCATCCTATATCAAATCATGAACCATTGTGATGACTCATATATACCAGTATCAAATGCTGCAAGCCACCATTTCTTCCTTGCAGCTATCCATGGTCAACATTAGCTATAACTTATTTATGTGGTTGCCAAGATTCCTCAGTTCTAGGAGGTTGTGTCTGGCATTTTTTCTGCTCTTTAGCTAATCAAGGTGTGGGATTTTATTTTGACTCCCTTGTTAATATTTCATCTTGCAAGTGGAATTACAAAATTGAAACTTGATTTAGTAGTTCAATCAAATGATATGCGATTCATAAGTTCATGCTTAGTAAGTTTTGCTGCTATAACCAGGATGAAAATACACTATTATCAGTCACAATTTCTTGTAGTCCTGAATGGCCATTGTGTTAGTTAGATGTGAAGAATACTTCACCAGCTTTTTGCTATTCCACTTTTTAATCCTCATGATGTCAGCCATCTTCATGGACTATTTATGGTCTCAATCAAGCTCCTTCAACTTAGTTTAAAAATTTAGCTGGGTAATCATTATGGTGGTTCGCTTTAGAAGGCATAGAAAGAATGAGAAAGAACTTTCATCCATGCTTCAATCATCGATGTAACACCCTACCTCTCTGCATTGATGATGTGATTATCATTGGAGATGATATTCTAAAGGTTTGATCCTGTTGCTGGCAGCTTTTCATGAATGATGCTGATTTCATTAGACTTATTTGCTTTCTTAGTGGAAATGCACTAATACAGCCATTCCTGTGTTTTAAAATGACAAACACGTGTGACTTTAATGTTCCTCAAATGTTATGGAAAGTGTAGGCCATGTGATAGGGAGACTCTGCTTGACGTTGATTTTTTTGCCTTATGTCTTTCGTGTGGTCAGTCAAGTTGTTGCACTATCAAATATCTCCTCATGATACTTAGTCCTATTATCTTCCACTATCTTCTTAGCTTCATCAGCTGAGCACTTCCTCTTACTGTCCTTTCAGCTTCAGTTTATGCTTGTCTGTATGTTGATTAGTTTAATAATTCGTTAGACACCTAGTTGGTTGCTGACTTTGTTGTGATGGTCGATTGCCTTAATCAAGGTGATTTGTCTTTGTCCACTTCTTTGCTGACATGCAGGTCCCTCTCGATGCTCCTTTTGACTTCACCATGGTAATTAATGTTTCTTAGGTTGCTGGTAATCTGTTTTTCATAGGCATATGAAGCATATTAAGATTATCTTCACATGTGATCATCATTTTGCTAGGATGCTCTTCTGATACACGCTTCCTTTACAGTCAAGCTACAGTTTCTTTGCAATCACATCATCTCTGATTTTTTATTCCTCGGGGCCAAACTCCAAATGTAATCACCCATCATGAATGGTAGGGATGTTTTCCAGGTGGATCTGCTGAGTGCATTTTTAAGTTTTTTAAGTATTTTGTTATCTCTTACTATTATCAATTTTTATACTCCATTATTATATTTATTTTTTCTTAAATTTATTTTCCCTCTTCTTTCTTGTTTTCTCTCATTCTGTATGGCCATCCTTATGCTAACTGGCTTGCATCAGGAAAGTTAGCACTAGTGCATCTGTTGATGCTAGGTTGACTGTGCAAAAGCGAAAGAAAAGACCAGAAAATGGGTTGTGTCCGATTCAGCTATGAATTGGCTACCAAATAAAATAGAACAGACCCTTCATTGGATAATTGTTGAGGTGCCAGAACAGTCAATGCTGGACATAGACAAAAAAAAAGAGAGTATAAATAAGAAAAAATGGAAGAACTTTTTTTTTTTTTAGGTGAAATACTGGCCAGAGAAATCCTGTATTCTTGCTCAATCTTCTGGCAGGGCCTTCTCTTGAGTTGTGTTCCCTAGCCAAACTCCATCTTGCTGCAACTAGCATGGTTTTGTTGTTCTATCTCACAGTCGGGGGGGGGGGGGGGGGGGGCAGTGGTCTTGGTAAAAATTTGTCAATTTTGGAGTGAGTAGATTGAGAGAAACTGTGGCCAACCTATTTTTCCATAAAATGACTTGCTGGATGTATTTGCGGTTACATAATCGCTTTTCAATAAATGATTTTTGTCTTTCAAGGGACTGGTTGATTATAACAAATCAGCAAGGATGCTGTATGGAAGACTTCTAATTTTGTGATTGTGATATATTCTGAGCAGCTTGGGTCTTCTGATGCTCTCTTAGAAATTGTTTTGTATTGTTGATCTGTGTAATATGTTTGCTTTTGTGCTTACCAAGCTCGTTGTTGGTTTTGGATTTATGCAGGAGAAGATCTACCAATGGATCTTGAGACAACATGAGGAAGGGTCAAGGGTGAACGTGGATGATATACGTACATATATCCAGGTTTTATTACAATGATTATTATCTAGCTATATTTTCCTGTTTTTCATCTTTGAGAACATGTTTTCGATTCATGGGTGCAAACCACATTCAGTGCTAAAGATATGATGGTTTTATTTGTTTAACTTTTTTGGTTTCTTATTTCCTTCCTTTTGCTTAGATGGGTGTCTAGGTTTCCAACAAAATGGCACTTAACTTTTATCCCTTTACTCTTCTTTTGCTTGGATGCATCTTTAGATTCTTCGGCTAAATGCGGCACTACCTATTACTTGAATATCAAGTATCATTATTATGAGCCCAGCAGCCTTGTTGCAAATTCTATCAGCCACTTTAGGGCATGCCAGAATTCCACATTTCTAAATTCAATCATTCCTCTTTGGAAGTTCGATCATTTAATTTATATATCTGTTATTTCCATTGTAATTAATCTTGAGTTTGAAAGTGGTAATGATGCATATGCAACTTTACTGTCAAAAAGGATGGAAGTTAGTTGCATGATTTGTTATGTATCATATATTCTTCATATGCTTTTACAATTTGCGGTTGCCTCATGTTGTTTTATGCCTTCTTGTTCGGTTACCATATCAACTTCTAAGAGAACTTAAGTTGTTTTCTGCAGAATGAGATGGATTATGGAGGAGAGGATGCAATAGTTTCTCCAAGACTGCAATTCCAGCACCAACATCCACATGTCCAAACTGCAATGCATTTTACGAACTCGAACTCCCAACCACCATCGGGTTTTTTTGGGCAGGGTGCAATTGGACTTGCTCCACGGCCTAGTCACTCCGATCAGTCGAAAAATTCAGTTTTCTCGAATGCTCTTTCTAGCCCCGTTCGCAGGAGTCTTCAGCCCTACCATCTGGGTCAGGGAAGTGGATATTATGCAAGTGGTTGCCTGTCCACCGGAAATGGAGCTAGGAACCATGAAGCGAACACTCTCAGTCAAAGCCGGGAGCCTAATTGCCCCAGCTCGAATGACTCGTCCATGGATATGCATTCTGACAGCCCTACTCATGAATCTTACTGATGACCGGCTGTCCCTAGGGCTGTATCCAGTTCAATAGCCTCAGTAATCCGACCTTGTGTTCTCTAATTTGCAGCTCCGTGTGAGGTAAATGTGAGAGAAGGGGTGAGGAGGCAAAATATATGTTTCTCTGGTTGGGCCCCCGTTGGTTAAGAAGTTGTAGTGGTATGTTAATCCCAAGGGTGGTACTCTTGGTCGTTTCTCTTGTTGAACTGCTTAGGTGTCATATGTTTGTCTGGTGGTCAATATATAAGTTGTCTGTGCACTTTTTGGAACGCTGGTCTTAATCACATTTATATAAATAAAATATATGTTGGAATCCCGTTATTATATCGTGTAACAATTCACTAGTCATATTTCCCCGCTTGTTTTCTCTGGTACTAGAATAGGAATCTTGCAGGTTTGAAGCGCTACTCACCTGAACTTGTGTTGCATGTAAAATTGCACGAATCTGGTTACATTCATATACCCAATGGGTGCGGTAAAGGTGGTGGAGGTGCGTGTTTTGATTCACATCGGCCGTTTCGTGTTTAATTTGGACCATGTCTTTAACCATGTATGATGGCATGATGTGCGGATGTTAATCATATCCCTTCTGACGCGGATGCCATTTTGGACTCTGTTGTTGTGGTCTCGCAGGTTGCTTTTCCCTTCGGCCCGGGGCCTGTTGCGTGCAAAATGCGATCTCGATCTGTTTTGCTTTTTTATCCAGAAAACCACGTGGGGACCGTATCGTAGCAGGCAAATGGAACCAACTGTTTGGGCTTAAGCTGGTAAGCTGGTTCATTCGAGGAAAGAATCAAGATTAAGATGCCCCCCTGGCTGTGATAGTGAGAGGTGAGAAAAATCTAGTCTTGCCCGAATGTTAAGCATGGCTATCAGTGTGAAAAAAACCAATAGACTTGCCGTGAGAGAGGTTTTGAGCAAAAGGGACCACACCACGCCACACCAGAAACAATTTTCTCCACCCGAAATGGGCAACCGGCCGTTGCTCTCGGAAGACCGAGGAGCTGAGCAGAGCAGGAAATGGTGAGGAGGTAGGCCACGTATTCCAATTTGAAAACCTGTTGGGAAGAGGGCCAGCAAGACAGGCGCGTGGACCGCGAACAGTTTGACGGTCCCTATCGGGGGGCATCCCGTGCCTCTCTTTTGTTTCTCTGCAGGTCTCGTCTCAACTTGGAGACACCAGCCAAGAAACGGCAGCCCCATACCTTACCGCTGGCGACTGCTGCGCCATTAACGCCATGTGATGTGAGGTCCAGCCCGCACCGTCTACAGCCCATGATTGGTAGCTCAACATGCCGGACCTGCTTCATTTGATTACAACTTTGAATAGAGGCTCTTATTGTTGCAGAGAATAATACAAGGCGTAGTCCCTCCCTAGCGTGAAAGCCGGGGATGAAACATGAAAAGGATCAATGATGGCTCTATATAAGCGCCAAAAAGAGAGAGAGAGAGAGAGAAATTATATTTGATAAGATTTTTTTTCACGATCAGATGGGCGAACTTTTATCTTGAAGAGAGAGATTCTAAGTAATGTTATGAATAACATGTCCTTTCTAGTGCTGATATGCTAAAGAACTTCGGCCTACTAAATTAAGTACTCGTAATTGACCAGACTGAAGACATTATGTATGCATAGTATAGGGTCTTTCTTTTTATTTCTAAGATAGATCCGTTATACTCGCCCTATATATTAGAAATTTGATATGACCTACTTATAACTTAATCAATTAAAAATAATTTTAGATAATTAAGATGATTAATTTTTTAAATTAAAGTTCGACTCGGATCAAAATAAGGACTCCACTATGGATATACTTCTTTGATGAAAAGAATAATTTATGTTAATTTAAAAGAATCCTTAGTCTAGCCTATAAATACAGCATGTGACTCTTCATCAACTATAGGCATTGAGATCCTCTGGTATAGACTAGAAGAGCTCTTTTACAGTGATCTTTTGCAGGTTTCATGAAAATCCATTTGCAGACTCATCTTTTTTCGTCCTTGATTAGATTGGGGCTTGATTAACAATGACTGAAGGTATGTTTGTTTCCACATCTAGATCTAAATTTCTTACATTCAGCGATATCAGAACCACCTCCATGCAGTTTTATTCAGCTTATTGATCATATAAAATCGAAATGATTAAGATCAATATTTAGATCCTAATTTTGTATCAATTTAAAATTTTATTATTTATTTATTCTATAATTTTTATTTTAATCAAAAATTTATTTGTGAATGACGGCATGCCCTCTTCCTCTTCTCTCTTGATGGTCGGACCTTTGATTCATGTCCAGCAGCCACTAGGCTGCCGGCGTCCCACGCCAGCAGTCGCCCTCTTTTGGCAACCATCCATCGGTGAGCATCAAAGTTAAAAAAAAAGAAAAACCAAAGAAAAAGGGGTGTAGATGGAACCATTGGATCAAGGCAAATCGGCGGCTCTCACTCCCAATCGTCGGTCGTGGATGTTGAATCATCACTTGCGAGCCGCCAATCTTGTGTTTTTCGGTGGCTACCGGACATGCTTTGAATGGGAGGAGCGCTGGATTTCTTAGCCTCCTCCATCACTCCCAATTGGAAGAAGGGACAAAAGCCGATGATCTGGCGGTCGGATGGTGGTCTCAGGCCAGCAGTCGGTGAGTGAACATCGACCGACCCTTGTCGACGATTTTTGCATGGTGGACAATCGACGACCAAGAGGGGAAAGGGACTTATTGGGCTAACGGGTTCGGACTCCAACCTGAAACCCGAAAATCATTTTGGACATGTTAGCTAAATAGAAAATTTTGCAATAAACCCCCTAACAAAGTTTATAGGACCAGTTTAGGAATTTTTGCAAATTAGTCTTTGATAAAGTAATAATTTTATAAAAATTCCTAAATAATAATAATAATAATATATATATTGATACCTATAATGGAGTTTATTATGTGAAGACACATGGATTATTCTTTAGTTTTCATAATAAACTTTAATGCATAAAGACCTTTTAAATTATATTTTATAATTTATTTTAATCAAATTATTATTTATTTGCTGAAAATATCTGATCATGATTATGTTGAAAATCATAATAAAGTTTTATATAATTAATGAGATTATTCAAATGCCATATTAAAGTTAGTGAATTTATTATTTTCGAAAATAGCCATAGTATCCTGAAAAATAATAAATGCCATATAAAAAATATAAATTAAAGAATAATGACATGAGAATAAAATTATAATTAAGTCATAGAGATAATTAACTTTACCTATAGGGAGTGGTTATTTTTTATGATTTAATTGGAATAAGATGCTAATCTAGATATTAAGAATAGATTTTTTCTAGACCCACAGATATTAAAATTTACTATTTTTAATACTTATGTTGCTGGTCTTATTAATCAAGTATTAATAAATTTTATGCATGATGCGCCTCTACCCACAAGAAGGTTATAATTTATTACTGAAATTAATTATTTTAGATTATGGTTTAGCTTTATAGCACTAAAGTTTTCTATGCTTTTTGATTATTGCAGCTAATCCTACTGTATATATTAATGATGTTATTCTTATTCCAATGCTAAGTGGTGATAATTTTTCTGACTGAAAAGATAATGTCCTTTATACTCTTGGGTACAAAGACTTTGACCTAGTGCTTCGTGTGGATGAACCACCTATTTCCATGGATTCAAGTACACGACAACAAGTTCAGGCATATGAGAAATGAGAGTGATCTAATCGCTTGAGTTTAATGCTCATCAAGTCTTGAGTGTCTAAAAGTATTAGAGGATCAATTCCTCAATATGATAAGGTTAAGGATTTTATGAAGGCTATTGAAAAATAATTTGAAAATTTTGATAAAGCTTTGGTCAGTACCCTAATGAAGAAATTTACAGACATGAGGTTTGATAGTTTCAAAGATGTATGTGACCATATCATAAAAATGAGAGATATTGTTGCTCAACTCAAATCTTTAGAAGTTGAGATTTCTGGCTATTTTCTAGTCTATTTTATTTTGAATTCTCTATCTGCAGAATATAGCCCTTTCAAAATCTCTTACAACATACATAAAGAAAAATGGTCTATTAATGAACTTTTTGAAGAAAACAGTGCAGAATTTGCCATACTACTTTTAAAAAATATTTTAAAAATAGTAATAATATAATAAAAAATAATTAATTTAATTAATTATCTACTGATCATATTAAATTATTTAATTCTATATATTAAGATCTAAATATAATATGCATGCATATATCAATAGATCTGAAAATAAAACTATGTAATAAACTATTTACTACATCTACGTGTTCAGAATATAATATCTTTTCATGGATAGTCGATCACCATAATCTGAGTCCATCAAATAATGCTCTGGTATCACATCACAGCCGCACACGTGTTCGGCCTCTACAGTTGGTTCAACGGAGCTCCTGATCTCGATCAGTCCCACTCGAGTGCTAGCTCCTCATCGGAGCCTTCAATGACTGATCACGATCGATCCGATCCATCGTATATTTTTTAATTTTTTAGATATTTTAAAAAATTAAAAAATAAATATTAGAGGATGATGAAGATATATTTTAAATTTAGTGGTGATCCGATGCTCACAGCACTCGATCTCTCCACCCGAACCTAGACTCCCAAATCTAGGATTTCACTCGGTCCAAAAATTCTGATATACTAAAAATCCTATCACGCCCTCTCTGTATAGAGTTTCTTCATGAAATAAGTTTTCATGAAAAGATAACTTTTAGATCTATAATCCCTATTTATATCATATCTAAAAATAGGATATCCTTAGAGATGAAAATCATAAGAGAAGAGAGGCATAAAGGAAAAGAAAAGTGCTGCAGGATCCTATTCACCTTCACTCCGAGATATTTTTTTGCCTAGAACTGATGCTCAACCACTCTAAAATTTTTACCACGTAATGCTAACCTCTTCTACTACATACAAAAATTCTCATAATTTATTGACATGAATACCATGGAAAAACTGCGTAGAAAATGATAATGATCGAGTGGTTGAGAGGTTTTAACCACTCATTTGATTTCAAAAATCAAATGAGCCTCTTATCCTTATCCAACGTCCCCTCCCTTATGTTTAACACGTAGAAGGACTCTCCTTTTACGTGCATATTTTTATTTCTCAAAAAATATTCGACAAACAAAAGGAAGGGCGTGAAAAGTAGAGTGGAAAAGTCAAAAATGGTGGGCGCATGGGAGAATTTGAATTCAAACTTTATTTGACTTGGTCCTAATTGGTTTCAACCAAATCAATTAATTTAGATCCAACTAAATTAGGTTAAACTCAACCAAATTAGGCTTAGCCTAATTCAATAAAATTTTAATTAAATTAAAAATTAATTAGATCTACGTCCTAATTAAATCAGGATCAAAACTCCCATAGCGATTAGATCATCTCATGACCTGATTGGATCAAATCTAATCGAATTAAATTCAATCAGATTTGATCAAATCCTCATTGCTCAATCAAATTAAGCTAATCAGTAATCAAATTACTAATTAATTCTCTAAAAAATATTTGAGTCCAAATCAAATGGGTTACTGGGCAATAGAGTCCTATTAACATGAAACTCTTGAAGAGTCCTAAATCAGTAGGACTCTTGAACCTAGTGTCTCAAATGAATCAAACTCATGATTATAGAATTTCAGACTAGTAAAACTCTTAATCAGAGAGTTTCAGTCCAGTGGGACTCTTGACCATAGTGTCCTAGATTATCAGAACTCATAATCAGAGAGTTCTAGACAAGTAGGACTCAGAGTCCCAGTCTAGTAGGACTCAGAGTCATAGAGTTTCAGTCCAGTGAAACTCTTGACCATAGAGTCCTAGACCAATGAGACTCTTGATCAGAGAGTCCTAGATAAGTAGGACTCAGAGTCCTAGTCCAGTAGGACTCTTGGTCATAGAGTTCTAATCCAGTAGAACTCTTGACCATAGAGTTTCAGACTAATGAAACTCTTGATCAGCCATCAGATCAGATAGAAACTTCTAATGTGTATAACCATGTAGGTCCGAACCTAAGTCGGTAGTACAGAAATCAATTTCTATACTAATTGAAGTGACCATCTAGCAATGATACTCGACGTCCGAATAGATCGAATAATCGCAATCATAATATTCAGAACCTACGCGAATATGATTACTGTATAATTCATCCTTATGACCTCTGTATAATAGATGACTCAGGGTTAGACTGTCAACCCTAAAAAATACATCCATATCGTATCTTAAAATAATTAGTCCCATGACTCCTCACTAAGACTATCCTAGCTAAGATTTTGCTAAATTAAAATATAATTGAACATAGCTCCTAAAATCAAGAGTGGATAATTCCATCTTGATACACGCACCGACTCTACAAGTACTTGACCGTGCTAAAAAATCTTTCATCATTGAATTAAAAATTTAGATAGTCTGGCACCAAAATATAGTGAGTTGCTTGAAAGTCACCGTGATGATTTCAGATCGGAGGGATATTTATACCTATATTCCATTGAAGCTAATCTTGATAGGAGAAAAGCTCCAGAGTTGGTCACGTTCAGTGCAGATGTATCCATACATCTCACTTGCATGCCATATCAGTATTTTAATACTCCTTGGTTATGAGGACAACTAATCTATATGGCATACAATGACTTATACTTGATAAACGTTGTCATCCTAAGTAACAACGTATCATTTGGTCGTGAACTATTTAAGGACTAAATGACAAATTCTTCTTTGTCGAATCTAGATAGTCCTAAGAACTTCATCACAATACAGGAGATCATTAGAAGACAATAAAATTTATGATGAAAAATGCTAAAATAATTTTTATTAATTTATAATTCATATACAATTATAAATTTATGGTCCAACTATCAACAGACTGATGATTGGCTTTATAACATATTTTCAATAATCTTTCACTTAGACTAAAGCCAATCGATGTAGTATCTAATTCCTATCTTCGACTTAAAATCGTCGAACTCCTTCACTGCAATAGCTTTAGTGAATGAATCGATCAAATTCTTCTTTTCATCGATCTTCTAAAGGTCGATGCTATCTCAATCCATAATCTCTCGGACAAAATGGTAGCGGCACAGAATATGCTTCATCCACTGGTGTGCCTTTGATTCCTTCGCCTGAGTAATGGCTTCAGAGTTGTCGCAATAGAGCAGAACTGAACCATCAAGAGAGGGTGCTACTCCGAGCTTGGTGATGAATTTTCTTAGCCACACCACTTCTTTAGCGGCATCTGATGCAGTGACATACTCCATCTCACAAACTGAATTGGCTATAGTGTGCTGTTTGGAATTCTTCTAGCAGACTATCCATCATTAAGGATAACTATGTATTTCGATACACTTTTGTTCTATCAAATCGTATGTTTCAGCTCCGAGATGCCTGCTTTAGTCCATAAATAGACATCTAAAGCTTACACACTTTAAACTCATCTATGAACGTAAAACCTTCAGGTTGTATCATATACACCTCTTCATCCAACTCTCCATTCAGAAAAGTTATTTTTACATCCATCTACCAGATTTTATAGTCCAGATGGATAGTTATGGCAAGCATTATCTGAATGAATTTGAGCATTATCATAGAAGAGAATATTTCATCATAGTCAATACCATAACGTTGACGATACCCCTTGGCAACCAAACGGGCTTTATAGTTCTCCATCTTTTCGTCTGTGCCTTTTTTTCTTTTGAAGACCTACTTACATCCTATGGATTTTATTCCTTCGGATGGATCAACCAATGTCCATACATCATTGACCTTCATGGATTTCATCTCGAATTTCATGGCCTCAAGCCATTTCTTAGAGTCGGATCTCTGGATTGCATCCATATAGATGATTGGATCCTGATCGTTCTCATCGAGTTTGATAGAATCCCCATCTCGGATCAGAAAATCATAGTATCTATCTGGTTGATGTGGTACTCTACCAGATCTCCTTAAGGATGCTTCTATAATAGGCTTTGGGTCTGATCTAATCAGATCCAGCTCAGGTTCAATAATTTATGTCCATTCTTCCATCTATCATACTTCATTAAGTTCGACCTTGGAGATATTAGTTCCTTCACCAAGAAATTTCTTTTCTAAAAAGACTGCCTTAAGACTGACAAACACTTTTTGCTCATCAGTAAGGTAGAAATAGTACCCTTTGATTTCTTTTGGGTAACCTATAAAACTACACTTATCAGACCTAGGTCTAAGCTTGTCTGTCATCAAATGTTTGACGTAGGCTAGACACCCCCAAACCCTAAGGTGTGAAAGCATTATCTTACGCCCTATCTATATTTCATATGGTGTTTTATTAACAAATTTACTCATAACCCTATTTAGAATGTAACAAGCTGACTCGAGCGTATATTCCCATAGGAAGATCGGCAAATCAGTAAACTCCATCATGGATTGAACCATGTCCAATAGGATCTAATTTTTTCTTTCAGACACACCATTATGTTGTGGTGTTCCAGGAGAGGTCCATTGAAAGAGAATTTCATTCTCTCCAAGATATGTTAGAAATTCATTGGAAAGGTACTCATCCCCTCGGTCAGATCGAAGAGTTTTAATACTCCTTTTAGTTTGCTTTTCTACCTTATTTCAAAATAGTTTGAACATTTCAAATGACTCTGACTTATACTTCATTAAATAGACATATCCATATCTTGATAGATCATTTGTGAAGGTTATGAAGTAGAAATATCTACCTTTGGCACTTGAGCTCATGGATCTACATACATCCGAATGTACTAAACTTAAGAGTTCAGTGGCTCGTTCACCTTTTTTAGTAAAAGATGACTTGATCATCTTACCAAGAAAACAGAACTCATAGGTTGGAAGTGACTCACAATCACTAACTTTAAGAATTTTTTCTTGAGCTAATCTGTTAATTCTATTCTTATTAATATGACCTAGCCTACGGTGCCAAAGGTAGACATCAGATACATCACTAATTCTAGAACATTTACTAAAGGATTGAACTACGTTAACAAGCATAGAAAGTAAATAAATTTTGTTATTCAATTATCCAATCAAAATTATAACACTATTCAAAATGACATTATAAATTTTTTTTTATTGATATTTTAAAATTATTCATGGCCAAAAGGCCTACAGAAATGACATTCAATAAGAAAATTGGACAATAATGACATTCATTAAGAATAACTTTATTTAAATTGATTACAAGATTCATGATTCCTAAAGCTAGAATTGAAACTTGTCTTTCATCTCCAACGTTCAGAAACCTCTCATCTTGATCAAATCTCCTATTAACCTGCAAGCCTTGCATAGAATTATAAATATGATAAGGGCTTTCAATATCTAATACCCAGGCAGTACAATCAAATAAGAAAAAATTGTAAGATGTTATCATATAATTACTTGCCCAGCAACCACTTGCTTCTTCCTCGGCTTGTTCGGATCCAGGGAGGCAATGTACAGAGGATAGTTTCTCTTTCAATGCCTCTGCTTCTTGCAGAAGAAGCATTCTACCTGGCTCTGATCGGACTTGCGCTTCTTGGTCTGATCCTATGCAGTCATCCTAGCATGCAGCCGCACCTTCTTATTTTTCTTCTTCTTGTTCTTCTTCCCTTTCTTAAAGGGTCGACAATCAGAAGAAGACCCTCCTACTATATTCACCGTCTTCTTGTAGAGTTGGTGATCCTTCTCAAAATTTTGCAGCAATCCCAACAAGCCGTGGTAGTTCACTGCAGGCTTTGTCATTCTAAAATGAGTTAAAAATGGGAGGAAGGATTTGGGCAAAGAATTAAGGATCGCATCCTTACCGAGCTGCTCATACAGGAGAAAGCCCAACTTGCTAAGGCGCTCAATCATCTCGATCATGTACAATATATGATCGATGATTGAGGCCCCATCCCTCATCTGAGCATTAAAAATGGCATAACTTATTTTATGCTTTTCAACGTCATCCGACGTGCCAAAAGAGTCATTCAATATTTGAAGCATCTCCTGTGGCTAGGCATTTTCAAATCTATGGCTGAACTCGTTATTCATTGCCACCAGCATTATACATCAAATAATGGTGCGATCATTGAGTCACTTCAGATAAGTATCTCGGACCACTTCCTTAGCATTCAGGGTTGGCTCCTCAGGTGCTCGATCCGTTACCACATAAAGGATCCGCTCATGCTTCAGGATGATTTTTAACTTATGATACCAGCTATCATAGTTGGATCCCATTAATTTATCATGATCTAACAATGATCGGAGTGATAGGTTAGTGGCCATGTCTATACAAAAAAAAAACTAAACCTAATTAGTATATGAATTATTAATCCTAAAGACTTGGACTTCAGTCTAAAGGTTCTTCCACTATTTTATACGAATTGATAGCCACTACCTTCAATTCGAGGAATTACTCTAATTTCTTAGTGGGTACTAGAATTCATATAGACTACACATGAGCCTAATTTTGGTTGGTCAATCCATGTGCATCTATGGATAGATTCAAAATTAATTATTTCTCTAAACAACTTCTAGTAACATTGATTTTGCCCCATAGATCTAATCAGTAGGTTTTGGCCTCCACTGAAAAAGGTTCGTTAGGTCCAACTATTAACATGACCACATTTGGTCTTATCTAACCAATAAATGATCAGATCCAACATTGATCGGCCAACCTAACCATGATTAGAAAGACTTAACCAAATTATCATTTTATGAAAGATAATTTTATTAGTCAATAATCACTAGACCTTTAGGCCTCCAATGATCATTATACTAATGAACCCGTCATCACTCAACTTAATGGGAGGCTATGATTTAGTTATCTATATAATTATTTTACTTTTAAGGACCTAATAATTTTAGAGAATTTAGTTAACTAATTTAAAAAAATTTAGCAAGTCAATTTTAATCCTTCCACTGACTTCACTAAGTCAGAAAAGAATCTAATCTAAGCTGGCATTAGAAGCACCTAAATCAATCAGACTGATTTACTTATTAGACATGGGTGAGCCTGAATCACCAAGTGATCTAATCAAAATCTAACTTACCAGGATGATCAGATAAGCGAGATCAGTGGAAGGGATATGCCATTAACTCGTCAAAGACCGAATTAGTGGGAGTAGCTCCCAATTAAAAACTACTGGTCAAACTATCAAACTTATCTTAGACATCATTCGATTCATTAGTTTTAATTTGACCAACCTAGTAATTTCGAATTCGACCGCGTAGTCTTGAATCAAGTCCATTTGGTCCTTGTTAAAGAAATAAACTTGACCAACTACAACTATTATAATTGAGTCTATTGAGTCCTTGAGCTAATCTAAATTAATATTTAATTAGATTTGATCAATTACTTTAAATTAGTCTATCTTTTAACTAACCTTAGGTCTAACCCAATTTATGAACCTAATTCAGCTAACCCAATAATCCACAAGTTTATGATTAATGACTTAGAATTTTAATTCATAATTCTAGATACTAAATCATTATACTTAATTTTTAATTAAGTTTATGGGTTGAGAGTTAGGATTCAATATTTTAAAAATATTTTTAATTTTGAAAGATTCTTTACAACTTAGCATTGTTCACCAATTGAGTCAACTCATTTCAAAATTAAATCATCTCATTTCAAAAATAATACTAGTTATAGGGTTTAATCTGAAACTATGTACACTACATAATAATGAAATTATGAATCAAATTTTATCTAATTATGCATTCATGATTATAAATCAGATTAAAATCTAATATAATTAAATTATAAAAATATTAGATTAAATTTAATAATTTTATAATTAATGATATAGATCAGTAATGTACCAGAATAATCTTTTCATTATAGAAGGTAAATCCTACAGTAGGACAACCTACAGTCCATACGATCTGAATTTTATTTTTTTAGATCTAATTATTTTAATTATTAGATTAATATTTAGATTAAATATAAATTATTAATCTAAATATATAAGTATATCATGTTTAAGAACCTGGCTCTGATACCAATTGAAGAAAATAGTGCAGGATTTACCATGCTACTTTTAAAAAATATTTTAAAAATAGCAATGATGTAGTAAAAACTAATTAATCTAATTAATTATCTATTGATCATATCAGATTATTTAATTTTATATATTAGAATCTAAATATAATATGCATGCACACATCAATAGATCTAAAAATAAAACTATGTAATAAACTATTTACTACATTTACATGTTCAGAATACAATATCTTTTCATGGATAGTCGATCACCATAATCTAAGTCCATCGAATAATGCTCTGATATCATATCACAGCCATACATGTGTCCGACCTTTACAGTTGGTCTAACGGAGCTTCTGATCCCGATCAACCCCATTGGAGTGCTAGCTCCTCATTGGGGCCTTCGATGACTGATCACAATCGATCCGATCGATCATATATTTTCTAATTTTTTAGATATTCTAAAAGATTAAAACATAAATATTGAAGGATGATGAAGATGTGTGTCAAATTTGATGACGATCCGATGCTCACAGCACTCGATCTCTCTACCCGAACTCAGATTTTCAAATCTAGGATTTCACTCGGCCTAAAAACCCTAACACACTAAAAATGCTATCACGCCCTCTCTATGTGGAGTTTTTTTATGAAATAAGTTTTTATGGAAAGATAACTTTTAGATTTATAATACTTATTTAGATAATATCTAAAAATAGGATATTCTTAGAGGTGAAAATCATAAGAGAAGAGAGGCATAAAAAAAGGAAAAGTGCTGCAGGATCCTGTTCACCTTCTCTCCAAGATTTTTTTCGCCTAGAACTGATGCCTAAAAACTTTTACCACATAATGCTAATCCTTTCTACTACAAGCACAAAAATTTTTATAATTTATTGATGTGAATAACATGAGAAAACTATATAGAAAATGATAAGGATCGAGTGGTTGAGAGGTTTTAACCACTCACTTGATTTCAAAAATCAAATGAGCCTCTTATCCTTATCCAACGCCCCCTCTCTTATGTTTAACATACAGAAGGACTCTCTTTCTATGGACAAATTATACGTGGTGTGGTGCTCTCTATTATCGTCCATAATATTTCAGACATCACTTAGTTTTGATACCAAATTGTAGACCCATGATATTATTCAAATGCCAATCATCCTTGACATCACAAGCACCCCGATATCATGTTGTGAAAGCTTTTGATCTTTAGCATGGACCTGAAGAAATCTGTGATGTTCTCTATGGGCAGCAAACTATCGATCCTCCATCTGGATCTGTGATGGGGCGCCTTCCTCCTTAGGCTTAAGAGAAATGCCTCCTTCTCTAAGGCTTCTTCAAGAACCCTAGGATGACAACTCTAGAGAGAAGAGAAGAAGAGAGTTGAGGAAGAAAAGGTCTATATTCCACAGCATTCACAGCCTTGAAAATTCTAATACAACCTATGTATTTATATATAGCCATTAGGCCCAACCAAAAAACTCTCCGACTAATCCAATACATGAAAGTACTCATCGAGCCCATGTACACTCATGTCTCCCATGCTCTCATCCTCTAGATCTAGACCCGATCCATACATAAATTAGCCACATTAAGACCTCTCAAACTAGACCTTAAGACCCCTAGGATCAACGCAGACCCTAGCCCAAAATAGACCCTCGCATAACTCTGCCCACGCACTGAGCCAGCTCAGTCTCAGCACTGAACTGGCTAAGTTCCACTAGGTCAGCTCAGTCTGAAATTGAGTCGATCTAGTCCTGTGCCGTGTCAGCAGCTCTTAACGTGTAGCTCTCTATTTTGCCTATGCTTTGAGACTTAGCCAACCCAATTTTGGACTGAATCGGCTAATCTACAGAAAATTTTCTTTCTATAGTCTTGATTTTTTGGCTTTGGTTTCTTGCTTTACCTTGTATCTCAGATCTCTGAAGCACCAACCAAGCCCCTGAAATCTCTGGAGCCAACCTCCTAACTCCTCCCGTGGCCTTCTAAGGCTTGGAAGCACCATAAATCCTCACAATCTCCATCTTAGTACCTCAAGTCTTGGCAAACCCCTCGGTAATGACCTCCTGCACGATCCCACTATCCCTGCGCACTCGACAACATCTGTGTAAATATCTATGAGCTCAGAAGTGGCACTCCTAAGTCTTGAAAATATGAGAAGATAGGTCATAAAAAGATGGGAGCGAGCCGAAAGAAGAATCGATCTCAATAATAAAGTTTAAAAATTAGGCTGGCTCACTCTGAGACTGAGCTGGCTCAATTGAAAACTAGGTCGACTCAGTATCGGCTAGATCTCAGAGAAATTCAAATAGAGAGTAGCATATTCGGGCTGTTGGCATGATACACAACTGGACTGGCTCAGTTTTCAAGGGTTATTATCTTATGTACATGGATTATTTGGGTTTGAAAAATTTTTCTATGAGCTTGGGCTTGATCCTTTGTAAAGTATATATACTGAAAACATGTCAAGATTGTAGGAGTGCTGAAATATGCTGAATAAAAGCTCTTTTCTTTCAAAAATATCTTCTTCTCTATTTTTTGATTTATTTGATAGTGCTTTCACAGAGATCTCTAAGAAATACTTCCTTGATTGCTTGGCTAATCATCGATGGCCATGTCGATCCGTGTGGAAAGAGCACATATTTTTAACATTTAGGATGAAATTTGCCAGAAGTACCAAGCACAGTGAGGGAGTGCTGGATTTAGTGCACTTGGATGTGTGGGGACCAACTCTTATATTAGCTAGAGGTGGGGTAAAATACTTTATTATTTTTATTGATGATTTGTCAAGGAAGGTATGGGTTTTTTTGATCAGACAAAAATTAGAGGTATTTGCTTAGTTCAAAGCCTGGGGAGCTAAAGTAGAGAAGGAGCCAGGAAGATAGGTAAAGTATCTAAGGTCGGACAATGGAGGAAAGTATGCTAGCCTAGAGTTCAGAAGGTACTATGAAAAAAATGGCATCAAATGCCATTATACGATGAAGATGACTTTCCAACAGAATGATGTCACAGAAAGGATGAATCAGACACTGACCGAGAAGGCATGGAGTTTGAGGCTGCAGACATCACTCTCAAAATCTTTTTGGGATGATGCTCTAACTTTTCTTATTTTCTTGTGAATAGGTCCCCTCATTATAAGCTGAATGGAGGCATTCCAGAAGAGATCTAGAGTGAAAAGAAGGTGGAGCTTGGCCATTTGAAAGTCTTCGATTGCACAGCCTATGCACATATGGAGATAATCGAGAGGAGCAAATTAGATCCGAAATCTCAAAAGATGATATTCATAGGATATCCATAAGAAGTCAAAGGGTACCTACTGTGGGACTCTCAGGTACAAAAGTTAGTAATCAGCAGAGATGTTATCTTTGATGAAAAGAGCATCTTGAGGAGGCCTGGGATAGATGGAACTGAAGAAACAAAGATGAACAGTGATGGCCAGTCAGAGAATGATGGCATGCATATTACATCCACTTACAGAAGTATTCCTATTGAGGTGGAGCTGGACAGAAAAGTATTATCTCATATTAAAAATCAGCATGGAGGGCCGACAGTTCAGACAGATGTGCAGGAGCAGCCACAAACATCAGGCAGAGATGTGCCAGTGGAAGTGGCTTTGCATAAGTCCCAGCATACTATTAGAAGATCGGTTAGATATGGCATTGATGAGGTTATTTTCTATGCACTCATCACTGCTAATGAAGATTCAGAGAATTATGCAGAGGCCATGGAGAGTGATAATTATGATTCATGGATGCAGGCTATGATGAAGGAGATGGAATCACTTGAGAAGAATCAGACATGACAGCTAGTGGATCTTCCAGAGGGTGCTCGATCTATTGGCTCAAAGTGGGTGTTCACAAAGAAAGAAGCACTTTCAGAATCAGGTGGAGTCAGGTTCAAAGCAAGACTGATAGCAAAGAAATACTCACAAAGGAAAGGGATTTACTATATAGAAATTTTTTTTTAATGGTGCGTCATACATGTATTCGAATTTTACTGTCACTGGTGGCACAGCATAACATGGATTTGGAACATATGGACGTGAAGACAACCTTTCTTCATGAAACTTTGGAGAAAAAAATTTATATGAAGCAGCCAGATGGTTTCATAAAGATGGGATAGGAAGAAAAGATGTGTTTACTTAGAAAGTCTTTGTATGGCTTAAAATAATCTTCTCATCAGTGGTATCGAAGGTTTGATAGCTTTGTCTTAAGTCTGAATTTCAGCAGATGTGAACATAAATATTATGTCTACATCAAGAATATAGATGAGGAGGTTGACCTATACCTATTATTATATATAGATGATATGCTCATAGCCAGTAGAAGCATGGATGCTATGAAAAAGGTTGAAAATGATATTATCATCTAAATTTGAGATGAAAGATTTAGATCCAGCTAAGAAAATCCTTAGAATGGAGATTTGCAGAGATAGGTGCAAAGGAGTGCTCCATTTATCACAAAAAAAGTATATCCAGAAGGTTCTGAAGAGGTTTGGGATGGAGAAGGCCAAACTTGCAGAGATGCCATTATCGAGCCATATGTCTCTCTCCAAGTTACAGTACCCTCAATCAGAAGAGGAGAGAGAGTACATGAAATGAGTTTCTTATGTAAATATTGTAGGCAATATGATGTACACTATGATGTGCTGTAGATCAGATATAGTACATATTGTGAGCATGGTTAGTAGATACATGGCTAACCCTGGGAAGGAACACTGGAAAGCATTGAAATGGATATTGAGATATCTGCATGGAACAAGAGATTATGGTTTGGTGGGCAGCCAAAATAATTTAGAGAATAATCTGTGAAGATGTGTGAAGGTTCAGGTCCTCGAAAGGATTTATTGATGCAAATTATGCTGGTGATCTTGATACAAGAAGGTCTAATACTGGATACCTCTTCTGCATATATGGTGGACCGACGTCTTGAAGATTAATCCTTCAGCCAATCACGGCCTTGTCTACCATAGCGGTCGAGTATATTAGGATAATGGAGGCTGCAAAGAAAGTCCTTTAGCTTAGGAGGCTGATTGATGAGTTGGGGGTGGAGTAGAGCAAGGTTACACTATTCAGTGATAGTCAGAGTGCTCTATTGTTGAGACAGAACCCAGTCTATCATGCACGCACAAAACATATAGAGGTGAGGTACATAAGATTAGAGAGCTGGTGGAGGAAGGTGAAGTGAAACTAATGAAGATCCATACCAAGGAGAATCAGTCTGATGCACTCATGAAGGTACTCTCCAGAGACAGTTTTCAGAGATGTGTGGCATGGATGGGTCTATTGAGAAGAGATGAGTTCACAAGGACTTGGAAGCACCAAGATGGAGAATGTGAGCTCAGAAGTGGCACTCCTAAGTTTTGAAAATATGAGAAGATAGATCATGGAAAGATGGGAGCAAGATGGAAGAAGAATCAGTCTCAATAGTAAAGTTCAAAAACTGGGCTGGTTTACTCTGAGACTGAGCCGGTTCAGTTGAAAACTAGGTCGACTCAGTTCAGGACTGGATCGACTAGGTCTCAAAGAAAAATTCAAATAGAGAGCAGCATTTTTGGACTTCTGGCATGGTACACAATTGGGTTGGCTCAGTTTGGGATTGAGCCGACCCAATCGTAGGTTAGCCAGCTCAGTCTGAAACTAGGCTGGCTTAGTTTTTGTGGGTTATTATTTTATGTACGTGGGTTATTTAGGTTTGAAAAGTTTTTCTATGAGCTTGGGCTTGACCCTTTGTAAAGTATATTTCAGACTGAGTTGACCTAGTCGCAGGTTAGTCGGCTCAGTCTGAAACTAGGTCAGCTCAATTTTTGTGGATTATTATTTTATATACGTGAGTTATTTAGGTTTGGAAAGTTTTTCTATGAGCTTGGGCTTGACCCTTTGTAAAGTATATATACTGAAAATAGGTCAAGGTTGTAAGTATGCTGAAATATGTTGAATAAAAGCTCTTTTCTTCTAAAAATCTCTTCTTCTCTATTCCTTGATTTATTTGATCATGCTTTCACAGAGATCTCTAAGAAGTATTTTCTTGATTGCTTGGCTAATCATCGATGGCCATGTCGATCCATGTGGGAAGAGCGCATATTCTCAATACTATATATCTCAATTAAAGAAACTTAAATTTAAGAAAAGAGCTACCTGTCCAAAATAAAAAATGCAAAAGATAGAGTATATATGGATTGTCTTAAACTTAGTAACTGGATCTCTGCACCTAAATTAAATATGAAGGTTCACATTAAACGATGGAGAAAAAGCCAGGATGCTCAGCATATTTAAAAAAAAATAGAGAAAAAGGCCGTGTGAAAGCTACCTCAATTCATGCACTTACTTTGGGGGTGTATAAAAAATTAACCAAAATAGGTGATAATAGAAGCTACATTTATCCTTTAAATTAATACCGAAATAGTAAGTTAGACTTTACAAATACAAGTGTTGTAGATCTTTAGATGAATTCTAAAGAAGTTTTTGATTATACTGACCATAAAATTTGCTTCTAAAACTCTATACTTAGTAATACTGTATAAACTTTTAAACTTTAATCCTAAAGCTACTTTTGTGCAAAAAGATCTTAATGAAATATGGTGATTAATTAAAAACTAGCATTAAATTGCTAAGGGACTAACAATGAGTAAGTTGGGAGGTATGATAAGTATCACAAATTTGCCAATAAAAGTATCAATCTATTAATTAATTTATATTAATATTTTAAAAATAATAAAAAAATAAAAAATAAAATAATAATATAATAATAAAAATTAATAAAAATAAAATAAAAATAATAATATAATATTAAAAAATAAAAATAATAAATAAATAATAAATAAAAATAATAAAAATAAAAATAATAAGTTTATTAATAAAAAAAACTCATTTTTTTGGTCATAATAAAATATATTTAGAGCGAATCGAAGTTAAAATAGATCGAATATAAATTTTTAAAAAATAAAATAATAATAATAAAATAAAATAAAATAAATCGGCTCAGCTGGCGTGCTTAGCCTAGCCATAGAAGTCATTGCATCCCAGCTAGCCAGTGCGCCAACCAGTCGGCCTAGTAGAGATGGCGGCCCGCCAAGCCCACGAGCCCACGTGCAGCAGCAACCCACCAACTCGATTCCACTCCAGTGCTGACATCACCATGATGTCAGCAGACTATGCAGTCTATGGTAGACCGTGCGCTAGCTCAGCATCAGACAATCAATCAGAAGACACTACGTGGTGGACCAAGACAGCTAAAGGGTCTACAGAAAATTCATTATGGCATATGGGGGCAAAAATATAATTTCACATAGCAAAGCGTGTGCTGATTGATTATGGCATATAGTGCACTTGATCCAGGCGGTTCACATGAACAGTAATTATCCGATCGTGTGGCTCAGGTTGTTTGCGGTCTAGATCCAATGGCCAGGATAGTTTCTAGTTTTGATTTGATTTTCAGCTTCTCCCAGATCACGATCGAACGACTTTGAGCACTTTAGATTGCCATCGAATGGCTGCGCTCGCTCCTGATTTTGATTAGAGGTGATTAGAGGGATGGGGCAGTTTCCTACCCTAATTCAATCCCTGATTTCACTCGGATCACCATCGGATGGTTGCGCGTGATCTTGAAGCTGATCCAATGGTTTATAAAACTCCTGATGATAATTAAACCTCCCAATGACGATCAACCGCCACATCTCCTCTTGATTAATGCAATAAGACAATCAGAATTTAATCCAACCTAATTTAGGCCATTACACATCCAATTTTGGCATTTTTTTGGATCATTGGATTTCTATTGAACGGCCAGACTTCATTAGATTCATCCAGAAGCTATTTTAATCCGAATTTACTTGAATTTCTTCATATTTTGATGATTAAAACGATCTTTAGTCTCACATTGCCTGCAGAAAAATCCTCCAACTCTCCAACACCTATTTAAAGGAATCCATACCTCCAGAAATCAATAGATCTGATCCAAGAGAAGCCACAGTAAAGGGTGGGAGTCAGGCTTTGGCTGAAGGTTACTTCGAGGCAAACGATGCTGAGAAGAAGAGCCAGACTTCTACGCCATCTCTACGCCATTGCTGATCTAAAGATTAAAAGTTTTTTTTTTAATTATTATATTTGAATTCTAAATTTTAATTTTAATATAAGATTTAGTTTATTACTTTTTTAATTTTTATTCTTTAATTTCTGCTTTTTTAATTCTACTTTATTTTAATTGCTCTTTAATTTCTTGCAAGTAGATGCTAAGATCAAAATAGTAGATTTTAGTACCAAAGTTTATTTTTTTATATTATTTAATTTTTATAATTTAATTTTTTGATTTAAATTTTAAATCTAAATTCTTTTTTTCATAAAAAAATTAAATATTTTAAAATAAAATTATTGCCTTCCTATGGATTCGACTCGACTTGCTACTATCTACGTGCTCTTAATTATTTTAAAAAGAAATCAAAATTAAACTGATAATTATGATATTTTAACAACGATATCGTGATTTATCATCAATACCATGTAGAGCTTTCTTAATCTAAGAAATTCGAAGAAAAGTGAACAAGATATCTACTTAGGCAATCGGATACATTCATATATGGAGGTTGTGAGAATCTTTAGATTAGTTTTGAATTTTAATTTTATTTTGGATCTTGAAAATACTTTTTATATTTCTAGTTTTTTTAGAATTTTAATTTTTATTTTCAAGTTGACAAGTTTTGATTTTAGTTTTTATTTTGAAAACTCTGTAGTTAATCTTTTTTTGGAATAAAAAGATTATTGAAACTGATTTTCTGATGGATGGTTTATATAAATTAGATTTAAATCTAAATTATAAAAGTAATCATTCATCTATGCATGGTGATAATATTGGCATAAAGAGGAACATTATTAAAAAAAACTCTTCAAGTTTATGGTATAAAAGATTAGCTCATATCTCTTTAGAAAAAATAAAGAGATTAGTAAATGATGGCATTTTAAATGATGTTGATTTTATTGACTTTGGTATTTATTTAGATTGCATAAAGAAAAAGCAAACTAATAAGTCCTCTAAAGGTGCCAAAAAAGTTCTAATATTTTGAAAATCATATACACTGATATTTACAGATCATTTTCTACTTCCTATTCTAATGGTCAGAGATATTTTATCTCATTCATTGATGACTATACTAGATACATGTATCTTTATTTTCTATTTGAAAAGGGTGAGGCACTAGATGCCTTTAAGGTTTATAAAGCAGAAGTAGATATTTTATCTTATTCATTGATGACTATACTAGATACAAGTATCTCTATCTTCTTTTTGAAAAGGATGAGGCACTAGATGCCTTTAAGATTTATAAAGTAGAAATAAAAAAATAGATGAATAAAAAAATAAATATCGTAAGATCTGATAAAGATGGAAAGTACTATGAAGGTACACTAAAAAGGGTCAGTTGATAGATCTATTTAGTAAGTTCCTTGAAGAAAAGAATATTATTGTCTAATATACAATATCTGAAATATCAGAACAAAATGATGTGACAGAAAGAAGGGATCGTACACTGATCGACATAGTAAGGAGCATGATTAGTAGTTCTAATTTTTCTTTATCTCTTTAGAGTGAAGTATTAAAGATTATTATATATGTCTTAAATAGGATTCCATCAAAGGCTATACCTGAGACTCCTTTTGAGTTATGAAAGGAATAAAAATCGAGTTTAAGTCATTTACACATATGCGGATGTTCAGTTGAGGTGTGGATTTATAATCCATACTTAAAGAAATTGGACTCTAGAATAATTAGTGGCTATGCAATAAATTTCAAAGGATATAGGTTTTATTATCCTAACCATGTACCCAAAATTATTGAGACTAGAAATGTTAAATTTTTTGAGGATTATGAACTTAGTCGGAGTGATTTTTTAGTAAGGATAAATTTGAGAAAATAAGAGATCAAATTGATCAACCTATAAAAAATAAAAAATTGATTGTTATTCAAGATTATTCATAAGATCGTGAACAACCAATTCAAGAACAACAACTCCATGAAGAGCATGTTTATGATGAGCCTATAACCAAAATTACTCAAAATATAAATGAAATAATGGAATTGAGAAGATCCTCAAGAGAAAGAAGATCTGCAATTTCTAGTGATTACATTGCACTACTACAGAACCTGGCTATGGCAATGGTTTGTAACTGCTACCGTATCCCAAAAAATCGCTACTATAGACTATGGCAGTGGCTAACCGCTACCACTACAGCCGTCATCATAGATCTATGGTAGCGATTGTTGCAGCGGTTATTGAAACCGCTGCTATATAAATTCTATTGCAGTGGTTTTTAAACCGCTGCTATAGGCTTATCTATGGCAGCGGTTATAAAATCGTTGTTATAGACAGTCTATGGCAGTAATTATGGAACCGCTGCCATAGTCTTGTTTATGGAAGTGGTTATGTAACCGCTGCTATAGGTCTAATGCAGCGGTTGACACATTGCCTATGATAGCGGTTGGCCCATCTATAGCAGCGGTTGTAAAACTGCTGTCGTAGCTTTTAAATAATTAAAAATATAAATTTTTTAATTTTTATATATTTTATCTGATAAATGCAGAGATATATAACATAAAAAAATATTATAAACATAAAAATATTTCTAAAATGCTAAAATTTTATTATCGAGTAAAATTTATTATAATATTTTTTTAAAAAATATATCAAAAGTTTTCTAAATCTACATTGTTGTCATCCTCGGGAGATGGAGCAGGAGCTGGAGCTAGAGCCGGAGCTGAAGGAGCTGGAGCTAGAATGCATGCCAACATATCCTCAAAGCTCGTGAAGGCACCTCCAAAATGAGCATTGAGCGTCGACACCATGTCTCTCACGATGTCCTTCAGATGAGATGCATGCTCCTCAGCCTGATCTACCCGCATTGTAGTATGATCTATCCGTGCCAATGCTGCCTTAAGCTCCTTTTAACTGACGATACCGAAAGCCTATGAAGAGATGCTCACCTCAGATCAATAGCTAGCGGCATATGTTCGGATCTACATTGGATCCTCCTAGAGTGCTCAAGCCCCAAGACCTGAGCTAGATGGTCATGGGGGCTAGAGGTATCTGAACCTTCACTCGCGAGCATATCTAACTGATCCTATAATTATAAGTGTAAATAAAATTTTATAACAGATGCTATAATACTAATCATATATACTAATATATTTAATACTTACAAAAATTCTTTCGATCGCGATGATCATCAACCTGCCCTTCTTGTCCGTATGGTTAGATCGAAAGATCTTGCTATGGCAGACATTACTCCATCTCTCATCAGCTATAACAATGGATCTATTTCTCAAAAATATAAAAAAATATTAATTTAATTTATCTACTAAGATTTAGAATTCATTACCTCTCTATGCACACGATTGGCTATAAACTCACAGTCGAGAGTGTGCGTATACTCCTGGACTATCCGATTCTCTCAATCCTGATGGAAGGTAGCCTAATAAATATTTAAATAAATAATAAATATTTAAATATAATTTTAAGCATATTAAAAAATTTAAAAGTTAGTAATTTTACCTCAAACTCCTGGCTCCTCCAATATGTAACCATCCTCTCTCATTAACTCGGAGAACTATCCTCTATCCATGGAATAAGCTCCTCTGGAGTGTCTCATCGGTGCTTGAGCCATCCTCTATGGAGCTTGACCTTGTAGTCTTGGTATAACTCTCCGATCTTCTTCAGTTGGATATCTTGAGTCCTCTCATGATCAGAAAAGCCATACCTCCTCTACACAAAGTTATCAAAAGTCAGTTACAAAATTATTCTAATCAAACATAGTGTAAACATGTAAAATGCATAAATATAATCAAGATGCACTTACCCATATCTCTTTCCACATCCGATCCCTGACAGTATTATCCATCAATTGCTAGTCTCTGGGCTCTACGGGAATAATGTCTAACTGCCTCACAAGCACTCTAAAAAAGAAATGCATCTCCCGTGCGGTCTTCCTTACTGGCCTCCCCTCCATATCATACTATACCATCACCTGATGCTGGCGGTTTCACACATGCGCCATACGTGTAGGACCGCAAAATATCCTACTGGATGATGCACCTATAATAAAAATATGTTATACAAATATATAAGTGTATAAATATTATATAAAAAATAAATAAATAATATAATAAAAATATACACTCAGATGTCGATGGAGTAGATGTCGCCAGTAGAGTAGATGCTGATGATGAAGGTTCTTGAGTAGTCGATGTAAAGGTCGATGGAGTATCCTCCGACTGCTCCTTAGATGCTGAACTCCGCATAACCTATTGAGAGGCAGGGGTGAAAGCTAGATGACATTTCGGTGTCGTCATGATCTGTAACGTTAATGAACATTAACCAATATAACATGTTGAACAATAATCAAAGATATTGCCTAGGTACCATCCATACAATTACATATAAATATACAGATGCCAAAGATTATGTACACTAATCAATTGACGGGTCTATCGCTATGCAATGCAATAAACAAAAGCAATAAGATATGGATTCTCTTAGCAGCCGGCACGGCCCACGGCACGACCTACCGGCATGACATGGCCCAAGGCATGAACTACTGATATGGCACGGCACGGCATAGCCTACCGATACGGCACGATCTAAGGTACGGCATGGCATGGCATGGCCTACCGACACGGCATGGTAAGGTTACATTTTCATTCAATATTAAGTTAAATTTAAACTTTAAGGTCAAGAAATAGACTTTTAAGAGCATATAGGTTAGGCTTATGAAATATTTATACGCATTGAATCTAGCTTTTATTTTACTGATTATTAATAAATCAGTTGAGGGTTGGTGTTCAATTTGGATGATTTTGACTCATGTCTAAATTTTATGTTTCATTTGAGTCTTGATTGATTTTTCTGATCCATCTGTCAAGTTGCACATTTTAACCTTTAACGTATATGATAATATTCTATATATGATAACGTTCTATATATGCCATGGTCCAGCCATACACTTTTTACAAGGATATTGGATCAGTCCATGGTCTCCAAATTTTTTTATAGCAAAATCAAAAAAATTTTGAAGTTCTGCCTCATATTCTGATGAGAGCCTACTAAACTTCATCCACTCCCTATCCATTTTAAAAATGATGATACTGCAATTAAATTATTTATGAAACTTAAATTATATACTAATATATTATACACAAATATATAATAAATGCATCCTATCACCAACTAATAGGTAAAGATTGGTCCTATTCCATTCAAAAATTGTATTAATTCTATAGGTTCAATATAGTAATCAAACAATATGCAACAGAGATCGAATAAAATTTTGATGGCATTTTTTCTAAGTTCTCATGTGTAGGAAGAACAAAAGGAAAATACTGTACAAAATTTTATTCAAAATTCTTAGCATACCATGTGATTACTGCAACTACCTATAGAATTATCTGTAATTTTTAAACCATCCAAATTGAACAATCAATTGATCATTATATATAATTCTATCATCCATATTGTTGATGCAAAAATTGATCATCATCGGAGTCCGCTAGAGTGGAGGCCGATGAGGTCGCCATCGGAGACCTACAAAATAAAGTCCTGTCCAGAGCCGATGGGGGGGTGGCTCCGGCAGGACCCTTCGATGATCAAGTCAGCTCTGGTCAACAAGAATGGAGTGCTCGGAATAGGTTTCAGAGCTTGGAGAAGAAGAGAAGAGCCTAGAGATCAGAGAGATTCGAGATTAGCATATCTGGAGGGTCCTTTATAGGCGGAGCTTAGTTGATGGCGATGGCCATACCGCCTGGCAGCGAATGATGGGAGCCACATGGAGTCCGATATGGAGAGGAAGGCATCGTCAGATGGACAGTGACAGCCATACCGACAGATCATGGGCTGCATGGGATCGGTTACGGAGAGAGTGGTGTCGCCAGTAGTAGTGGCCATATCATCAGGACTTCATGGGGTCGATTATGGAGAGAGTGATGTCGCCAGTAGTAGTGGCCATGTCGTCCGAGCTGCATGGGGCTAGTTACGGAGAGAGTGGTGTCGCCAGACTGGTAGTGACGGTCATACTACCGAGGTTCAACAGTCATAGCCAGAGAAAGTAAGTGTTGGTAGGCGGACTTGGGCGTATACCAATCCCAAAGAGGTTTGGACTCTAAGAGGAGTTTGGCCAAGGGAAGCTCGGTCGTTGGAGAGTTCGATCGGTTGAAAGACTTCGACTGAGGCCCGATCGTTGGAAGTCCGAAGGAGCTCGGTCGCTAAGTAGTTCGACCGACTGAACGAATTAGAAGAAGCTCGGCCGCTGGGGGTTTGATTGAAGGATGACCGCTGAGGCTCTTCTGTGGCTACTGATTGCATTAGGCCGGGCATCGAATCGAACTTCGGTGGGAGCGGGGTTTATCCCCAACACTAGCCCCTCCCACTCCCAAGTTCGAAAATCGAGGAAAGAGAGTGCAGAAAAGGCAACTACCGAAGTCCTCTTCTGGGCTCCATGCCGATTTAGGTCGAAGCTCGGAGGGGAGATTTCATCTCTAGCCAAAATTGATGTCGAAGTTGAGATCCAGGGAAGATCTCATCTCCTATCATGGTTAATACGGATGCTCGGGAGAGATCTGATCTATTGCCGGGATTGTCTCCGATCTTATTTCTGATCGAGGTTGTCTCGATCGTTCGTGAGAGATCTCATCTCTGATCGAGGTTGTCCACAGTCACTCAAGAGAGATTTTATCTCTAGTCGAGGTTGTTGCTCGCGTTAGGATGAGGTTCTCCTTCTGTTCCTAATCGAGGTTGACTCAGTCGCTCGAAAGAAATCTTATATCTAGCCGAGGTTATCCACGGTTGCTCGGGAGAGATCTTATCTCTAGTTGAGGTTATTGCTCGCGTTAGGACGATGTTCTCCTCCTGTTCCTAACCGAGGTTGACTCGATCGCTTGGAAGAGATCTTATCTCTAGCCGAGGTTGGCTCAGTCTCCTATGGTCGAAGTTGATGCGGGCTCTCGAACGAGATCTTATCTCCTGCAGCCAAGCGATCCTCGGGGGAGATCTCATCTCCCACGGTCGAGATTGCCTCGGAGGAGATCTTATCTCCTACATCGAGATTGATGCGGGCGCTCGCGTTAGGATGAGGTTCTCCTCCTGTTCCTAACTTCGACTTTGCTTGCGTAAGGACGAGGTTCTCTTCCTATTTCCAACGAACTATGGAGGCACATTCGGATCGGCGTCCATTTCCCCCCATCTCGTCTAAGGTGAACGAGGCCTTGGACTTTGCTTGCGTTAGGATGAGGTCCTCCTCCTGTTCCTAACGGGCTATGGGGGCACATGCGGACCGTCGTCCGAGCTTCTCCCCCCATCTCGTCTAAGGTGAACGAGGTCTTCGACTTTGCTTGTGTTAGGATGAGGTCCTCCTCCTGTTCCTAACGGGCTGTGGGGGCACATGCGGACCGTCGTCCGAGCCTCTCCCTCCATCTCGTCTAAGGTGAACGAGGCCTTCGAGTTTGCTCATGTTAGGATGAGGTCCTCCTCCTGTTCCTAACGGGCTGTGGGGGCACGTACAGACCATCATCCGAGCCTCTCCTTCCATCTCATCTAAGGTGAACGAGGTCTTTGACTTTGCTCACATTAGGATGAGGTCCTCCTCTTGCTCCTAGCGGACTATGGGGGCACATACGGACCGTCGTTCGAGCCTCTTTCCCCATCTCATCTAAGGTGAACGAGGCCTCCTAATGGACTGTGGAGGGCACGTGCAGACCGTCTCCGAGCCTCTCCCCCCATCCCGTCTTAGGTGAACGAGGCCTTCGACTTTGCTCACGTTAGGATGAGGTCCTCCTCCTGCTCCTAACGGACTGTGGGGGCACATGCGGACCGTCGTCCGAGCCTCTCCTCCCATCTCGTCTAAGGTGAACGAGGCCTTTGACTTTGCTCGCATTAGGACGAGGTCCTCCTCCTATTCCTAATGGGCTGTGGGGGCACGTGCGGGGACCGTCGTCCGAGTCTCTCCCCCCATCTCATCTAAGGTGAACGAGGGCCTTCGACTTTGCTCGCTCCGTTAGGACAAGGTCTCCTCCTATTCCTAACGGGCTGTGGGGGCATGTGCAGACCGTCGTTCGAGCCTCTCCCCCCATCTCGTCTAAGGTGAACGGGCCTTCGACTTTGCTTGCATTAGGATGAGGTCCTCCTCCCATTCCTAATGGGCTGTGGGGGCACGTGGGACCATCGTCCGAGCTTCTCCCTCCATCTCGTCTAAGGTGAATGAGGCCTTCGACTTTGCTCGCATTAGGATGAGGTTCCTCCTCCTGTTCCTAACGGGCTATGGGGGCACATGCGGACCATCATCCGAGCCTCCCCCCATCTCGTCTAAGGTGAATGAGGCCTTCGACTTTGCTCGCGTTAGGATGAGGTCCTCCTCCTGTTCCTAACGGGCTACTTTTGCTCATTTCTTTCCTGCCATCACGTAATTCTTATGCCAGAAATTAATAATGCAGAGCAAATGAGTTTTTAAAGGAAGTCTACTGATAATACATCCTCAAATTTTTTGAGTTCCACGGTCGGAGAAGCACTATCCCTCCAAGTTCCTTCAGGCGATAAGTTTCGGATCGAATGACCTCCGTCACCTCATACGGGCCTTCCCAGTTTGGGACGAGCTTTCCTCAATTCTGAGGCTGAGCGACAGTAGCTCGTCGTAGCACCAAGTCCCTTGCTCTGAACATTTTATTTTTAACCCTGGAGTTATAGTACCGAGCTACCTTCTATTTGTAGGCTGCCATCCGGACGCGGACTTCCTTCCTCTTTTCTTCCAGAAGGTCAGGATTGACTCTGAGGTCCTGGAGGTTGTGCCGCTCGTTGAAGCCCACGACTCATACAGACAGAAGCTTAAGCTCGATCGGGATAACTGTCTCAGTACCGAAGGCCAAGGCGAAGGGTTTTTCTCCGGTTGGCACCCTCTGGGTAGTTTGGTATGCCCAAAGGACATGGTAGAGTTCATCCACCCAGGCTCCTTTTGTCCTATCGAGTCTTGCTTTGATTCCTTGCAGCAGGATTCGGTTGGTTATCTCAGCTTTCCCATTGGCCTACGGGTGAGCCACCAATGTAAAGCGGTGGAAGATGTTTAGTCCTTCGCAGAATTCGGCGAACCTCGTCCCGATGAACTGCCATCCATTATCGATTATGAGGGTTTGGGGCAGGTCGAACTGGCAGACTAGTGACTTTCAGATGAAGTCGTTCACCTTGACCTCGGTAATCTTCGTGAGTGGTTCGGCTTCGACCCACTTGGTGAAGTAGTCGATCGCGATCAGGAGGAACTTCCGCTGCCCAAACGTCGTTGGAAAGGGGTCGAGTATATCCATTCCCCACTGTGCAAACGGTCAGGATAAACTGAGCGGAGTAAGTTCGGACATCGGCTACTTTTGCACGCTGGCGTTCTTCTGACAGCGGTTGCACCTCTTTACATATTCCACGAAATTGCGAAATAAAGTCGGCCAGCAGTACCCCTGTCGGAGTAGTTTTTACGATAGGGACCTAGCTCCTACGTGACTTCCGCAGAGTCTTTCGTGCACATCCCATAGCGTGAGGTCGGCCTCTGAAGGTCGAAGACATCTCAGCAATGGGAGGGAGTATGACCTCTTATACAATCTGCCTTCGTATAAGATGTAGCGGGAGGCTTGATTCTTGAGCTTCCGAGCTTCTTTTTGATCGCGGAAAAGGACCCCCTCTTGAAGGTAGGCGATCAATGGGTCGATCCAGCTGGATTCGAATTTCATTTGTAGGATAGTCTGAGATTCCTCTATGGTCGGGCACTTCAGAGTTTCCAAAAATACCTCTTTGGACAGTTCGGCCGGCGTCGAAGCGACCAACTTGGAGAGAAGATCGGCTCTTGCATTTTCCACCCTCGGGATGTGCTGAATGCCGAAACTGTCGAAGGTTGGGATCAAATTCTTCACTTTCCCGAGGTACCTCACCATGCTTTCCTCCCGTGCCTCGTAGCCGCCGCCAACTTGACCAACCACTAGCTGAGAATCGCTGTAGACATGAAGTCGATCTATTTTTAATTCCCTCGTTATCTTTAATCCGACGATCAACGCTTCATACTCGACCCCGTTGTTGGTCGTGGGGAACTCGAGATGCAGCGCATACTCGACGACGACTCCTTCGGGGCTGACCAAGACCAGCCCTGCACCAGCTCCAGCAGAGTTGGATGAACCATCCATGTGCAGAGCCTAGAAACCTTCGGGGAGGTCGACGCTCTCTTCGAGGAGGTTCGACTGCGACAGCTCGGCTTCGTCAAAGTTCGACTTCGCTCTGGTGCCGGTCCCACTCGATTCAAGCTCGACTTTAACTGGAATGGTACATTCTAGCACAAAATCTGCTAGTATCTGGGCTTTGATTGATGGCCTGGGCCGGTAGTTGATGTCGAATTTTGTGAGCTCGATTGCCCATTTTGTGATTTTTTCGAAAGCGTTTACTCGGTGGAGAACTGCTTTTATTGGTTGGTCCATGAGGGTCATTATGGTGTGCTCCTAAAAGTAAGGTCGGAGCCTCCTGGCAGCAATTAGAAGATAGTAAGTTAGTTATTCTAACCTAGAGTACCTGGTCTCTGCGTCCCTCAGGACTTGGCTCACGTAGTAGATCGGTCGCTGCGTCTTTGCTTTTTCCTTGATCAGGACTGCCGCCAGGGCCACCGAGGAGATAGCCAGATACAGGAATAATTCTTCCTCGGGCTCGGGCTTTGCCAGCAATGGAGGCATGCCGAGGTAGTTTTTGAGCTTCTCAAATGCCTGTTGGCACTCTGCAGTCCAGCAGAAGTCCTTCGATCGCCTGAGAATTTCGAAGAAGGGCATACATCATTCGACCAACCTTGAGACGAAGCGATTTAGGGATGCCACCTTTCCGGCCAGGCGCTAAACTTTCTTGATCATCTTTGGAATGGTCATTTTTCGAATGGCTTGGATCTTCTGGGGGTTTGCCTCGATTCCGCACCTCGACACCATGAACTCGAGAAATTTTTCGAAGGTCACCCCAAAGGCACATTTGGTTGGATTCAGCTTCATCTTGTGCTTCCTGAGTGCACTGAAGGTCTCTTCAAGATCGGCCAGGTGGTCTATTGAAGCTCGGCTTTTGACGAGCATATCATCTATGTACACCTCCATGTTGCGGCTGATTTGCTTCTTGAAGATCTTATTAACCAAATGCTGGTATGTCGCCCCTGCATTCTTGAGTCCAAAAGGCATGACCTTGTAGCAATAAAGACCTCGATCCATAATGAAGGCGGTCTTCTCTTCATCCTCGGGCACCATGCGTATCTGATTGTAACCAAAAAAAGCGTCCATGAAGGTGAGGAGCTCATGGCCCGAAGTTGCATCCACCAGCTGGTCGATCCTAGGTAGGGGGTAGCTATCCTTTGGGCAGGCCTTGTTCAGCTTCTTGAAGTCGACGCACATCCTCCACTTGTTATTTGCTTTCTTGATAAGAATCACGTTCGAGACTCAGGTCGGATAGTTAACCTCTCGGATGAATCCAGCTTTGAGGAGCTTGTCTACTTCTTCGACGATTGCTTTCTGCCTTTCTGGGGCATGGTGGCGCATCTTTTCTCTTATCGACCAGTGCCTCGGATCGATGGCCAGTCGATGTTCCATGACCTCGGCATCGATCTTCGGCATATCCATTGGGGTTCAGGCGAAGACATCCGTGTTTCTTCTGAGGAAAGCGATGAGCTGCTTTCGAACTTCAGTCGCCAAGTTGGAGCCGATCTGCACCATGTGCTCCAAGCTTCCGTCATTCAAGGGCACAGAGATGAGGTCCTCTGCAGGCTCACCCCGCTCCTCAGTGAGGTTGTCACGGACGTCCAATTCATCAACAAGATAAGGGTCGGGCTGATCTCCCTTATGCAGGGCGATCGAGTAGCAATACCTCGCCAGAGCCTGGTCTTCTCTGACTTCTTCGATCCCGTGGCTTGTCGAAAACCTCATCTTCAAATGATAGGTCGACACTACCGCCCGGAGTGCATTTAGACCAGGTCAGCCAAGGATCGCGTTGTAGGCGGATGGGATCCTTACGACTAGAAAGTTGACCCAAGCTTTGGCCAGCTACGGGCATTGCCCTACTACTACGGTCAATGTTATTATGCCTTCGACTGGTACGGCATTGCCAGTAAACCCTACTAGTGGAGAATTCATCGGCCCCAAGCGATCGTCGGGCAGGGACATTTTTGAGAAGGCATCATAAAACAACACATCGGCCGAGCTTCCATTATCTACCAAAATGTGGCGTACATCGTAGTCGGCAATATTCAAGAAAATTACAACTGCATCATTATGTGAAAATTGGATTCCCTGACCATCCTCCTCGGTGAAGGCCACGGGCTCCACGATCCTCCATCTCTTCATCGATCCTCCGGATCCACTGGTCTCTCCTTGCTGAGGTCTCCCTAAGATAGTATTAATGATGCCAAGGGGTGGCCGATCTTCTTGCTGGTTTTCCCTACCTGGCGGTAATGCTCTCGATCGATCTTCTTTCTCCTCAGACCGCCTTCGCAGAAATTAGCTAAGTCTGCCTCGCCTGACGAGCTCTTCGATCTCATCCTGAAGTTGGATGCACTCCTCAGTGTCATGACCGTGGTCACGATGGTAAAGGTAGAACTTATTGGGATTGCGCTTGTTAGGATGAGAACGCATTCTCTTTGATCTTGGAAGTCGCTCCTGGATCTCCATCAATACTTGAGTCTTTGGGGTGTTAAGGGGGGCGTAATTGTGAAATCATATCGGGGAGAACTTTGGTGCTGGGGGAACCTCGGCGTGCCCTTCCATCAGGGCTTCTTCGCCTCCGAGCTTGAGGGAGAGTTCGAGCTCGCCCACGACCCGGGGGAGTCCGAAAATGCGATCGAGCTTCAGTCCGCTTTCTTTTTTCGGTGGGCCTGCCTGGCCCATCGATTCGCCACCTGCCACCAGCTTCATCGTCCTTAGCCTCGAAGGCCTCTTCTACCCAGGCATATCTCTCAGTCCGAGCCAGCAGATCGGCGAAGTCCCTGGAATACCTTTTTTTCTAGGGAGAACAGCAAGTCATTTTTCTGAAGGCCGCCCTTGAGTGCGGCCATCGCAATAGACTAATCCAATTTCTAGACCTCCAATGCCGCGGCGTTGAACTGGGTGACGTAAGCCTGGATGGATTCCCTTCGCTTCTGCTTGACACTCATCAATAAATCCGAACCTCGGCGCGGATGTCGACTACTGACGAAGTGGGCCATGAACTATTGACTCATCTGATCAAACATAAGATGATACTCGGTTTGAGCATCGAGTATCAATTTCTGACGGCTCCTTTAAGGGTAGAGGGGAAAGCCCGACACAGGATAGCGTTTGGCACGCCATGGAGCAGCATCATGGTTCGGAAGGCTTTCAAGTGGTCGATCGGATCGGTGGTTCCATTGTAGCTCTCGAACTGTGGAAGCTTGAAGTTTGGCGGAACTAATTCCTGCATGATTTTCTACGAAAAAGAAGGATCAGTGCAGATGTCATTACTGCGTGAGGAGGGAGTGTGACAGAGTTCTTCGATTCGTCGGCTCATTTCTAAGAGCCTTTGATCCAGGAGATCTTCACGATCTCTGATCTTCTTGTCGAATGGGTGCGAAGCTTCATCCTGGGTCGAGCCGTGGTCTGAGCAGGGGCTCTCCCTCTGTTGCCTTCCTCTTTCGGGGATTGGAGGTCGGGTAGCCCATGTCGGTCGCCCCTGGACTGGACCACACGGCTCTGAAGAATCCTGCGCCGGTTGAGCTGGTACTGGGGTCTGCTGGTGCATGGCCTGCACCACCTGCACTACCTCCGTGAGACCACGAACCTGCTGGACAAGCAGGTTGAACTGCTCCGCATCCACTGTGGCTACAGAGTGAGCCTAGGTTGCCGGGGCTGGAGTGGGAGCGGACGGATCCAAACAAGATCGGGCCATGGAGGCCGTCGATCGTCGGGTCGAGGCTCTTCTGGGGGACATTTTTTTTTGAAAAGAAATTTGAAAGAGAAAGAAGAGAAATCTCTGGAGTGGGAAGAGAGAAATCATCACCGAGCACTCCTTTAAGGACAAGGGAACCTCGGCTTTCTTTAAGAGAGAAATCGTCGTCGGCCCTTCCTCTAGCACCAATCTGTTGACGCAAAAACTGATTGTCGTCGGAGTTTGCTGGAGTGGAGGCCGATGAGGTCGCCACCGAGGACCTGCAAAACAAAGTCCCATCCGGAGCCGGTGGGGGGTGTCTCCGATAGGACCCTCCGACGATCAAGTCAGCTCTGGCCAACAAGAATGGAGTACTCGGAATAGGTTCCAGAGCTTGGAGAAGAAGAGAAGAGCCAAGAGATCAGAGAGGTTCGAGATTAGTGTATCTGGAGGGTCCTTTATAGGCGGAGCTTAGTTGATGGCGATGGCCATACCGTCTGACAGCGAACGACGGGAGCTGCATGGAGTCCGGTACGGAGAGGAAGGCATCATCAGGTGGACAGTGACAGTCATACCGATAGATCATGGGCTGCATGGGACCGATTACGGAGAGAGTGGTGTCGCCAGTAGTAGTGGCCATGTCATTCGGGCTGCATGGAGCCGGTTATGGAGAGAGTGGTGTCACTAGTAGTAGTGGCCATGTCGTCCGGGCTGCATGGAGCTAGTTATAGAAAGAGTGGTGTCGCCAGACTGGTAGTGACGGCCATACTGCCGAGGTTTGATAGCCATAGCCTGAGGAAGTAGGTGTTGGCCGACGGACTCGGGCATATACCAATCCCAAAGAGGTTCGGACTCCAAGAGGAGTTCGGTCGAGGGAAGCTTGGCTGCTGGAGAGTTTGGCCGGTTGAAAGACTTCGGTTGAGGCCCGACCGTTGGAAGTTCGAAGGAGCTCGGTCGCTAAGTTGTTCGATTGGCTGAACGGGTTAGAAGAAGCTCGACCGCTGGGGGTTCGACTGAAGGACGACCGCTGAGGCTCTTCTGCAGCTACTGGTTGCATTAGGTCGGACATCGAATCAGACTTCAACGAGAGCGGGATTTATCCCTAACACATATAATTACATATAATTATACGGATGTTGGAGATTATGTACACTAATCAATTGATGGGTCTATCATTATGCAATGCAATAAACAAAAGCAACAAGATATAAACATCCAAAAAATGTTATCCAATAAATTCTACAATGAACCCCCTCCCTCTTAGTGATGTCGGCGAGGCCGAACCCCCTCCCTCCCTCCCTCCCTCTCTCTCTCTCTCGATCTCCCTCGCCAATGACGACGGTGAGGCTAGACCCCCGCCCTCCCTCTTTTCCTCTTTCTTTCTTAGTTTTGGATCCTAAAATTAGATCCGGATATTCGAGATCCATTAGGATCTGGGTCTGGTACTTCAAGTACGGATCTGTCGGATATTCAGATTTGGATTCAATACTAGTAACTAAAATTAGATCTGAATCTGAATATTTAGGTTTCGACCCGAACCCAATCCATTAATAGGTTTAGTTCAGTGATTAATAAATAATACTATAAAATTAAAATAAAAAAATATACCTACGACTATAAAAAGAAGGTCGCACCGAAAGCTTTGAGGGTCACCGACGATGGCGCTAGAGGAAGACGATGGCGCTATAGGCAACCTACGAAACAAGAGCAAGATAGTGAGATAGAGAGAAGAGAGAGAAAGAGAAAGAGGAAAGAGAGAGGGAGAGGGGGCTCGGAGGGGCATCGTGATGGGAAGGCCAAGGGATGGGGAGGGTAGGGGTGGTGGTGTCGGGAATGGGGAGGGTGGGGGATGGGTGGATGGCGGTCGGGGATGGGGAGGGTGGGGGGCAGCTGGGGATGGGGAGGGCGGGTGGTGGCCGGGTAGGGCAAGGGGTGGGCGACTGGGGATGGGGAGGGTGGGGAGCGACGGTCGGGGAGGGCAAGGGGTAGGCGATCGGATGATGGCTGAGGATGGGGAGGGCGGGGGGCAAGCGGCCGCGGCTGAGGATGGGGAGGCCGGGGGCCAGCGATGGTGGCTGGGGATGGGAGGGCAAGGGGTAGCGACCGGGCGACGGTAGGGGATGGGGAGGGTGGGGGGCGACGGTCGGAGAGGGCAAGGGATGGGCAGTCGGGCGACGGTGGGATGTGGAGTCTCACCAGCGACGGAGAGGAGAGGAGAGAGAGAGAGAGCATGTGCGGGAGAAAAGAAAAATTAAAAATTTTTAATCTAATCTACGATAGTAATTTTTGATCCACTACCATAGATCTATGACAGCGATTACTAAAAATCACCGCAATAGATCTATGGTAGTGGTTTCATAACCGCTGCCATAGATTTATAGCAGCGATTTTCAGTAACCACAGTCGTAGGTTAGAAATAAATTTTTTTTATTTTTTAAAAATATTATATAATTTTAAAATTTAATATCCATCTTCACCGTTCATTATGTAAATAATTATCATTAGAGTATCATCATAAAAAATCATCTCGATCCGATGGCCCTAGCTTTATCGATCAGAAAAATTCGATTTCGATGATCACGAATGACAATGCGATAACTGATATATGGAGACCTCCGATCAATTTAAAAATTTGCAACAATGATATCGATGATATTTATAGCATGCTATCAAAGTTTTACATCAATCAAATATCGTTATCATGTAAATTTAGTATGGAATGATTTCGATCGTTAAATTAGAAACAAACGATCAAAGGGCTAAATGGCATTCGATTATAAGATAATTTTTTAATTAAATGATCTTTGTTATAATTTTAATTATTTTATACAACGATGATAGTAAAATTTAAATCATTTTTATATGAACTATTCACGTTAAGTAGATATTGCAAAAGCACGAGCACATGCATAAAACAACCAACGGAGTTCAAGAATGGTTATCAAACGACGTATAGTTTTAGATCGTTCTTAGTCTCACAAGTTAAATTTTGTATTCACCACCATAAAAGATGATTAAAGTGGTAGCCAAGATCATTTATAAAAAAAATTATCTCATAATCGAACATCGTTTGATCCTTTGATCACTCGTTAATCATTTAACGGTCGAAATTAATCTATACTAAATTGACCAAGATAATGATATCCGATTGAAGTAAAATTTTGATAGTATGCTATAAATATAACTGAGATCATTGTTGCAGATTTTTGGATCTATTGAAGGTCTTCATCTATTAGATCATCGCATCGTCATTCGTGATCGTTGAAATTAAATTTTTTTGATCAATGAAGTTAGGACCATCAGATCGAGGTAATCTTTTGCGATGATACTCTAATACTAATTATTTAGATTATGAACGATGAAGATGAGTATTAAATTTTAAAATTATATAATATTTAAAAAAATAAAAAAAAAAATACATTGCAGCAGTTACAAATAACCACCGCCATAAAACAACGTATAGCAATGGTTACAAGAAACCGTTGCTATAGGTCTGATCTATGGCAGCGGTTATCCTAATCGTTATCATAGACCAGACCTATGGCAGCAGTTATAAAGAATCGCTATCATAGATCGGACCTATGATAGTGGTCAAAAAGAACTGTTGTCATATGTTAGACTATGGCAGTAATTTCTTGTAACCGTTGCTATAGGTTGATCCTATAGCAGCGATTCTTTGTAACCACTGTCGCAGACTCTATTGTAGTAGTTTCGAAAATCGCTGCAATAGTATGCGCTATCGTAGACTCTTGTTGTAGTAGTATTGTCTACTTACAAGATTCTGACTTTGATGTTGAACCTGATAATGATCCTAGTTCATTTTTATAAATCATAAGTGAAAATAATTTTATATACTGGTATGATGCCATGAAGGATGAGATGAAATTCATGGTTAAAAATTAAGTTTGAGATCTCGTTGAGTTACCTACGGGTGCTTCTGCTATTGGTTGTAAATGGATTTATAAGATCAAATGATACTCCTCAGGTAAAATTAAACAGTATGAGGCTAGACTTATAGCTAAGGGTTTCACTCAAAAAGAAGGCATTGACTATCATGAAACCTTCTCTCTAGTTTTAAAGAAGAATTTACTAAGAATAATTATAGCTTTAGTAGCTCAATTTGATTTGGAGTTACATCAAATGGATGTGAAAATGATATTTTTGAATGAAAATATAGAAGAGATAGTGTATATGATTCAGCTTGAAGATTTCTATATAAATAAAGATAGTCACCTTATATGTAAGTTAAAGAAATCCATATACGGACTTAAACAGGACTCCTGCCAATGGTATATGAAATTTTATGATGTTATTAGCTCTCTTGATTTTATAGAAAATATTATGGATCAATGCATATATCTTAAGATTAGTGGGAGTAAATACATATATCTGATTCTATATGTAGATGATATATTACTTGCAAGTAGTAATTTGGGTTTGCTAAAGGAGATAAAATTATTTCTTTCTCAAAATCTTAAGATAAAGGATATGGGTGAAACCTCTTATGTCATTGGCATAGAGATTCATAAAAATAGATCATGAAAAATTTTAGGTTTGTCTCAAAAAGTCTACATCAAAAAGATTTTAGAAAGATTTAAAATAATAGATTGTGCTCCTACAGTTGCACCCATTATGAAAGATGACAAATTTAGTCAGAATCAGTGCCCACGAAGTAAATTAGAAAAAGAGTAAATGAAGAACATTCAATATGCATCTACAGTGGGAAGCTTGATGTATGCACAGATCTATACAGGACCTGATATAGCATATGCAGTAGGTATTTTGAAAAAATATTAAAGCAATCCTGACCTTGATCACTGAAAAATTGCAAAGAAGGTTATGCGATATCTACAAAGACCAAGCATTATATGCTTACTTACAGACATACTAATCACTTAAAATTCATTGCTTATTTGGACTCAGATTTTGGTGGATATATGGATACAAGAAAGTCTACTTCATGATATATTTTTTTCTTATTGGAGGTGCTGTATCTTGAAAAAGTAATAAACAATCAATAATTGCTTTATCTACCATGGAGGTAGAGTTCGTTGCATACCAGGAAACTACTTTACAGGCTATATGGATGAGGAATCTTATTTTTTATTTGAGAGTTGTCGATTCTATTACAAGACTAATAAAGAATTATTATGACAACTTTGCTATATTTTTTTTTTCTAAGAATAATAAGAGTGAAAGTTACAGCAAGCACATCGATATAAAATATCTTACTGTTAAAGACCATGTCAAAAAGCATGAAGTGGATATCCAACTTATCAGTACTGAATTAATGGTTGTAGATGTAGGATTTGGTGTGATACTTCCAAGTCTTAAAAGACCACGGAAGGAGCCAGGGTATTGGCTATGGAAGACTGGGATAGATGGAGCCCTAGGGCTAGGACAGGAGTTGTCCTAGGGTGAAGATGGTGTGTAGCTCTGCACAAACTCGAGGTTCAGGTGTGAGGACCTTGAGGGGGCTTGGTCAGTGCTTCGGAGACTTGGGACACAAGATGGAGCAAAGGATCAATCAAGACAATGGGCTAATACACAGGCAGACTGGTTTAGATACGTAGTCGAGCCAGCTCGGGCTAAGATTGAGCTAGATTAGGGTGCAGTCGAGCCGACTGTCTCAGGTAGATAGAAGATAATATTCAGACAAGATGCAGTCGAGCCAGCTCGGCTACTGACAGAGCCAGCTCGACGGTGGCATACAGAATTGGATGGATTTTCTGTTTGATCTTGGATTAGGTTTAATCCAAGAAATTTTAAAGCCTGGTCCAATAAGGTCTTAAGATGGCTAACTCATGTATGGATCGGGTTTAAATCCAAGGTATGAGAGCATGAAAGACATGGGTGTACATGGAATCAATGAGTGCTTTCAAGTATTGGATTAGTCAGGAGAGTTTTTTGTCGAACCTAATAGCTATGTATAAATATATAGGATGTATTAGGGTTTCAAAATATGGAATCAACATAGATCTTTTCTCCCTCAAACTCTTTTCTCATTTCTCTCTCTGGTTCCAACGCCAAGCCCTAGATGCCACCATCAACTTTTGCTCTTCTTCATATTTTTGGATTAACACCTAGGTTCGTGCAAGAGATCGGATCTACGACTATAGTTTCGAGTAGACGTAGGCATAACAATTGGTATCAAAGTAGTATTGATTATTCCAATAAGTGGTATCAGAGCCTGGTTAAGTATGAAGAAGAAAGATGATTAGATTTCAGCAGAGATCAGCAGCAAGGTTCAAATCTATTTTTTATAGATTAGGTTCCAACAAGTGGTATCAAAGTATTTTTTATACATAGGTTTCGTGAGGAAGTGATCTAAGGGCTACTGTCCACCATCCTTAGTCAAGATAATTTTTTAGATCTATCTATTGGCTATTTTTTATTTAGTTTGATCATGGAGAATAGAGAATTGAAGGTAGGATTTGAGAAGTTTGATGAAAAAAATAGTTTTACGGTGTGGAAGATTAGGATAGAGGATTTGCTGATTCAGATGGAACTAGATTCAGTATTGGAAGATAGGTCGGAAGAGATGATAGATAGAAAGTGGAAGTCCTTGGAGAAAAGGATATGTACCATGATTAGGGTTTGTCTAGTAGATGAGATACTATATGGCGTATTGGACAAGAAGACATTCAAGAGTTTGTGGTCGAGATTATATCAGTTGTATATGAAAAAGAATATATACAATAAATTGGTGCTGAAGAAGCAATTATATAGCCTTCCGATATAGGAGGGCGAGGATATTGTGGGACATATTCAGTGATTTGATCGGATGATAATGGACTTGCTTAACATTATGGTGGAGCTCGAAGAGGAGGATAAGAGTTTATTGCTACTATGTTCGCTATTTGAAAGATTCGATCCGTAACTACACTGCTGTATAGTAAGGAGATACTAGTGTATGAGAAGATCATATCTGTGCTAAGGTTTAATGAGCAGTAGGAATGGATGACGAAGAGAGAGATCTTTCAAGCAGATCTCGTGGTGTTAGAGAGGCCCAGGCAAGGAAAGAAGAAGGGTCAGCAAGAAATCCAAGAAGTGTTACAAGTATAGTGAAGCAGGGCACTTTAAGCGGGAGTGTCCGCTTTGGAAGAAGTGCATGAGAAGAGAAAAGTCAGATTTCATAATTTCAGTCACTAAAAGTGAATAGTCAAATGAGCTCTTGATGGTTTTGAAGGAGCCTGCAGGGTGCAGTGTATTCAAGATAGTTTTGGAGGGATCTGCAGAGTGCGAAAGGTCCGAAAGAACAACGATGGTGATTGAGATGCAGTGACAGGCCCCGCAATGCAGCGTTGGATGGTTGGCCTCAGGAGACTTGATTACAGAGTCAGCTTCTGCGGCATTAGGAGACTTCGATTTCAAGTGGAGCATCGAGTAGAGATGGCTTCACCAGTGGAGAGAGTTTTGACATATGTTCAGAGTGAAGGAGTGCAGACGAACCAATATTCTAGCACCAACACCAGAGATGTATAGTTCTAGGTAAAGCAATACGTATGGATGTGTTAGATATATGTGCCCTAGAAGCCAGAATTGGCTGACATTTGTAATACACTTCTAGGGGCAAAATTATAATTATGACTATAATAAATAAAATAGATTATTTTCTATCATATATGTATATTTAGTGTCTGTGATACATCCTTTGAGTTAATGGTAATGATAATTTATATTTTCAAGAGTTGAAAATTTAAGACATGAATAATTATTATTAACTCAGAAAATGCTTCCGACCATAGGATCATCACGAGGATGGTGATTGATCCAGAAGGTTGGTATACAATCGCTTCTCTTTAAGAGATGAGTCTTAAGTCTACGGTGTGGAGACATCGGAGCGAGAGTATAGATACTCGTTAGAGAATGAGGGCACTGAGCGTGACCACCTCGAGTAGTCATTAGAGAGTCTACCTTCTCGTCAATGACTGACTCGATGCTGCAGTAGTGTGTCTGATTCTTTGATCCTGAGGTGCATCGGCAGTTCACCTTGAGGGTGTTATAGTTTGACTACACCATTACTCGATCTCCTAGCCATTCAGAATCCTGAGGTGTATGTTGGCTATAGCATGTTCATTGTAGGAACTTGGATTGCATCAAGATGGAATCTATCTACCTCGGTGGTAGAGGAGCAGCCCTATGATAATCATGAGAATCAAGTCCAGAAGTCCATGGCCATGGCAGAGTGAAATAATAGAAAGAGTTTCTATTTAGATTTTCACATCGGACTCGAATCGAATGATTACATCATATGATAGAAACTAGGGTTTGACGAGTTTACCTTAACCCTAATCTGATCGAGGCTCAAGATAGAAGGACTTAATCACACAGGTAGCTGCACCAAGAGGTTCGCATTCAGCTCTGATGGGTTGCCACCATATACTGCTAGGTGTCACTGATGGATTTTGGGAGCAATTAGAATGATTTAGATGATCGATCATTCTAGCTGTTCGAATCAGAAGAGTTCTGATCCATCGAAAGGAGTTTCGATGATGTCGATGATAGAGATCATGACATATCCCATTACCATACAGAACTGAACCTAACTGGGTCACACAAATAAGGGTTTGAATCTGGTGATCATCAATTGAACTGATCCAGTTCAATTGATCTGAATGAGATTCAATTAGGTTCAAGAAAATCATGCTAGCACTCGATTGAACCTAACGTTCTTCTTTTGCTATCATAAATTAGTTGTCCTGACTGAGCCAAAGAAGTTTGTGCTCAATCAGAGGCCTTCATATGGTCTGACTGAAGGTTGTCCAAGTCAGAAAAGGTTGTCTTATTTTGTAAGATATTACCTGCCATTTTTGGTCACCTGCCATTTCTTGTTCTTTGATTTTGGTCAAAAGTCTACCTTTGACTGGTCAAATGTTGACCATTGACACTTTGACTTTTGACCACATGTCATGCACCTATTGGAGAGCTGGTGGGGGCTTGTCCCTCTGCCAGAACCTGGCAAGGAAGAGGGCGCACGCCACCCTTGGCGTGTGCCCAAGTTGGAGGCGCCTAGGAGTCCCTGTTGGATAGGGACTCCATCTCCTTTTTGGATTCCAATTAGAGTTCTCCTAAGAACCAACTTTGACTGATCTTAGGCGCCCTCTAAGGAGAAATCCAGGAGACTCTATTTCCACCAATCAGATTTAGATCTGATTTCACAAAGAGTTGTGATTGGTTGGGAAGAAGAGAAGTTGGATCACAGACAGTCTATAAATAAGACCCTGCGCCCAACCCAGATTATGATTGAAAATGATTGAAAGGAATCACAATTCCCCATGCCCAAGGCTGCCTCTCTCCTCTTCCTCCATGCCAAACCACCTTCTCCCCTTCCTCTCCACATATAAAAGGAGTTTTGGATTTTTGGTTGGTGCAATTCAGATCAAAGAAAGACGACTGAAAGCTAGAAGGCTGCGCTGTTGCAAAGGACGACTGCTGATCTTCAAAAAAATTTTGAAGATCCTTCAGATCAGATCCAGATCTAATTTTTGGAGACGTAATAGAGAAGAAGAGGATCTCTAAATCCAGCCTAAGTGGATACCGATAGAGGCTAGGCACTTGCGTGGCTAAATCTAGAACCTTCCGCTGCATGTAGGATCATCAACGGATAATAGGATTACCCATATCAAGGTAAATTAAATTTGATTTAATTTATCTAAATTTTATTTAATTTCTAAAATAATAATAATTAGATCTAAAATATCTTAGATCTGATCTAAATCAAAGTAATTTTTTTTTGAAATATATCTCTTGATCTGATCAGATCTGAACGAACCTGATCCAAAAAATCAGGATTTTTCTTCAACTGGTATCAGAGCCAAGGTTCTAAAAGTATTTAGATTTAATTTTAAATTTATTTTAATTAGAAAATAAATAATTTTAGATGTCACATGAGATGTGATCAGATCTAAAATTAGAAAAAATTAAAATTAATGATTTGGATCTAAGATTAGAAAATATGCATGACTAGTTCTAAAATAAAATAGTTTTATAGAATAGTCTTGCATGTTTTTAATTTAATCAGATTAAATCATATTTTAGATCTATTTATTTGCTACTTTTTGATATTATAATGGTTATAATGACATCTAAAAAATAGTAAGTAAAATTATTTAATTTTAAATATCATATGAGATATGATTGATGCATGTCTAGACTAGTTGTAGAATAGTTCTACATAATTATCTAGATTAAAATTTATTTTGATTAGATTAATTTAAATCTAATTTTTTAGATTATTATGAGATAATTTAGATTTGAAAATATGCATGATTCGATACATGAGATGTATGCAAAATATGCCATGTTTAGATCTGATTTGTATATGAGATATATGATATAGATCTAAAACTATTTTGTAGTATTGCATGTTCCTGATTAAGGCGTTCCTCTTGGCCGTCCGGTCATAAGAACGAAGAAGGGTTTAAAGGCCCTCTCTTCCCATTTGATGGAGGTGTTCTTATGATGTGTAGGGGTGCTGCGTGTTCGTCCTTAATCAGAAATCCAAAACTTACTTTCTGTAAAATCCTAGATCCTAAAATCCTAGGATTTATTGTGCATATTTTGTTTATGAACCCTATTTAATTAAAGATTAAGATTATGAAATATCAATTAGGTCTAAAATTGAGAATTTTAGATCTAAGATATATTCATAATATTGGGTTTGGGCTTGGGTAGCTTAATTAGGTCTAAGCGGTTGATCAAACCGAATCAAGAGTTGGTTAGATGGGATCAACAATGCTTAAATTGATCGGCCTAATAGGATTAAGTTTGGGTCAAGATCGAGTCACGATCAAGCAAGACCTAATTAGGCTCAGAGGTTAGAGTCTGGATTGTAGGCTAACCTAATTAGTTCTGGCTCAATAATTTAGTGTCTAAGGTAAGTTTGGCACATATGACCGACTGATTTTTAATTGGAAGCTACTCGATCTGAATGCGTTCTTGTACGAGTTAATGGCATATTCCTTCCACCGATCTCACTTACCTGGCCATATCTGTTGACACAGTTCTGATCTGAGGTGGTCAATAATCCGAGCTAACCCATGCCACTAGGTTAGTCATAATTGTTATGACTATGATAAGTCTAGTTTAATGAGACCTGAATTAATTCTTTCTAAGAAAAGATTAAGTCTGAGGTCTTCCACCATTGTAGATGTGCAGGCCCTTCCCGGGGTTGATTGTTCTCGATTGGATACAGTGGCTCAGTTGCACCGAAAAGATGCAACCATGTCTATTAGGCATTGGATGCTATGGGCTGGAGGATGAGTTGGGCTCAATATTCTAGGATACGGTGAGAGACTCAATTAGGAATCCAGTCTATGCAAATGGTGGGTCTGACTTAACTAAGAAGTGGATCAATATTTCGGATACGGTGAGATTCATGAATTAGAGATCAAGTTTGGATGCACCATGATTAGAGAATCATTGAACAAGAGTTGTTCACTCATTGGCTAATCCATCATCAATAACTGTTAGGTGAGGTGATGAGTCAGTTGGTGAGACCGCACCATCCACTAGAAATCATTAATCATGGAGATTTTCGCATCTCTACAGAGGGAGTGTAGGGATCCAAGAAAATAGTGGGAGCTAATTTATTTAAAAATAAAATTTTTAAATAAATTGGTCAAGTCATAATTACAGTATCTAATTAGAATCTTTGACTCTCTATAGAAAAATATCTGCCTCCAACCCATTGGCACGTATCCTGGACACACATAGACTGATCGGACCCAATTACAAAGATTGGCTCAAGAACTATAAAATAGTTTTGAGTTTTGAGAAGTTAACCCATATACTGGATCAGGAACCTCCCACCTTACCAGTCCGTCCATCTATTGAACAGAGAGCATCTCTGGAAAAATGGATAGACGAAGATAATAAGGCCAGATATTATATGTTGAGCTCGATGTCTGATGAGCTCCAGCACCAATATGAGGATATCGAGACTGCTCGCCAAATGTTGGCTCACCTGCAGGAGATGTTTGGTGAACAGAGTCGCGCAGCCAAATATCAAGTCACGAAATGACTTTTTAAGGCTAAGATGCATGATGGGCAGTCAGTCCAAGATCACTGTCTGACAATGATCAAGGATATGGAAGAGCTTGAGAAGCTCGGTGTGAAGTTAGACTTGGACCTGCAGAACGATATTATTCTACAATCCTTGACTGATGCATATGGGCAATTCATCATGAATTACCACATGCATAAACTTCAAAATTTCTTAGCCGAATTAATGAATATGCTGGTTATCGCTAAGCTTTCTATGAAAGATTCTAAAGGCTCAGTTCTTACTATGGAATGGACTTCTTTCAAAAGAAAGTCTTATGGAAAGAAAAAGAAGTCTGCAAAAAAGTAGAAGGTGGAAGGAGCAAAGAAGAAGAAGGCAGAGCTGAAGAAAAAGGTCGATGTCAAAGGAAAGTATTTTCATTGCAACAGCGACGGCCATTGAAAGCGAAACTGTCCTACTTACCTGGCCACCCTGAAGAACAAGAAGGAAGGTCTTTCTGGAGGTATGCTTGTTATTGAGTCTAACCTTACGATTTCTTCTGCATCTAGTTGGATGCTTGACTCTGGTTCTAGTGCTCATCTGTGCACTTCCATGTAGGGTCTTGAGGATAGCAGGAGGTTGAGGGATGGAGACACGATCCTATGCATCGATAATAGAGCAAGAGTTACGGCAGTAGCCGTGGGAACATACCCTCTTCGATTACCATCTGGTTTACACTTAGTTTTGAAAGACTGTTATTATGTGCCTGTAGCTAGCAGGAATTTAATTTCTGTTTCATGCTTAGCACAAGAAGGCTATGTGATTACCTTCTTTAAGGACCATTGTAACATTCTTTATGAAAGAAATAAAATTGCAAATGATTTTCTTATTAATGATCTTTATCAGCTACATATTGATGTACCTTTTTTAACTATCGAGCAAAACATGAATGCCAAACGACCTAGGGATAGTCCAAACGATAGATATCTATGGCACCTGAGATTAGGTCATATAGCAGAAGATAGGATCAACAAATTGGAGAAAAATGGACTATTGAGTCCATTGACTTTCGAGTCATATCCAATTTATAAATCCTGCCTTCAAGGCAAAATGACCAAACTTTCTTTTGTTGGACATGGGGAGAGGGCCACAGATCTCCTTACCCTAGTACATACTGATGTGTGCGGCCCATTTGATGTACTGGCTAGAGATAATTTTGTCTACTTCATTACTTTTATCGATGATCTGTCTAGGTATGGATATGTGTATCTTATGAGACACAAGTCTGAAGCTTTTGAAAAGTTCAAAGAATTCAGACATGAAGTAGAAAAATAAACTGGAAAACCCATTAAGGTTCTTCGATCAGATCGAGGAGGTGAAGTACCTTAGCCAAAAATTCCTAAGACTATCTCAAGAAAAATGGCATAGTCTCTCAATGGACTCCACAGGAACACCTCAACTCAAGGGTTTCAGAATAAAAGAAATCGGACCCTATTGGATATGGTTCCGATCCATGATGAGCTTCACAGACCTTTCCTGATTTTCTTTGGGGACACTCATTATTGAACTTCAATTTATCTACTGAATAGGGTTCCCTCTAAACGTTCCTACCACACCGTATGAGATATGGCATGGTAAGAAAACTCAAGTCTGAGTCATTTCAGAATTTGAGGTTGTCCGGCTTACGTCAAAAGATAACAAGCAGACAAGTTAGAGTTTAGGTCCTTTAGAGCTCGATTCATAGGATATCCTAAAGAGTCATTAGGATACTATTTCTACATTCCAAAAAACCATAATGTGATTGTGAGTCGACGTGCCATCTTTCTTGAAAAATAGTTTATTCAAGATAGCGGCATTGGAAGGCAGATCAAGCTTGATGAGAAAGTCTCATAAGTACAATGAGCTAAGAACCAATTGGAACCAAATCAGGTTGAGCCAATAAGAACACTACCTCCTCCACCTCGTAGATCGAAAAGAGTTTTTCATTCCCCTGAGAGATAATTAGGTATTATTTCAGAGGACGTAGAGAAAATATTCCTCGTAGGCGGGTTGGTGCGAATCCTCCCCGGAGGTCACCGGAGTCGAAGGCCGCTGAGGTCGCCGCCGGGGACCTGCAAAACGAAGTCCCGTCCGGAACCGGTGGGGTGGTGGCTCCGGCAGGACCCTCCGACGGTCAAGTTAGTTTCCGGCCAACAGTAATGGAGTGCTCGGAATGAGTTCCGGAGCTTAGAGGTGAGGAGGAGAGCTTAGAGAGTCGAGAGTTCAGAGAGCTTAGCCTTAGTATGTCGGGAGGGGTCCTTTTATAGCGGAGCTTAGTTGATGGTGACGGCTGTGCCGTCTGGCAGAGAGTCGTCGGGCAGCATGGAGTTTGGTACGGAGAGGAAGGCGTCGTCCGGTAGATCGTGGGAGCCATACCGGCGAGTCGTGGGCCGCATGGAGTCCGGTACGGAGAGGAAGGCGTCGTCCGGTAGATCGTGGGAGCCATACCGGCGAGTCATCGTGGGAGCCATACCGGCGAGTCGGGGCCGCATGGAGTCCGGTACGGGGAGGAAGGCGTCGTCCGGTAGATCGTGGGAGCCATACCGGTGAGCCGTGGGCCGCAGGAGTCCGGTACGGAGAGGAAGGCGCCGTCCGATCTTGCTGCAGGCGACAGTTCGTCCAATGGAGTTCGGACTTGTAACAGAGTTCGGCCGAGGGGGAAGCTGGGGGAGTTCGTCTGGCTGAAGGGTCGGCCATCTGTAGAGTTCGGCCGCGGGACGGTTGCCGAGGAGTTCGACCGCTGAGAGGCCCGAAGAAGCTCGGCTGGCCAGTTGAAGGACTTCGGTTGCTAGTTGGTTCGGCCAGGGCTCGCTGAGGAGTTCGGTCGCCTAGGGTCGGTCCGAAGGGGTTCGGCCACTTGGGCTCGCCTGAAGTCGGTCCGAAGGAGTTCGGCCGTGGGGTCCGAAGGAGTTCGGCTGCATGGGCTCGCCTGGGGTCGGTCCGAAGGAGTTCGGCCGTGGGTCCGAAGGAGTTCGGCTGCATGGGCTCGCCTGGGGTCGGTCCGAAGGAGTTCGGCCGTGGGAAGTCCGAAGGAGTTCGGCTGCATGGGCTCGCCTGGGGTCGGTCCGAAGGAGTTCGGCTGCATGGGCTCGCCTGGGGTCGGTCCGAAGGAGTTCGGCCGTGGGGTCCGAAGGAGTTCGGCTGCATGGGCTCGCCTGGGGTCGGTCCGAAGGAGTTCGGCCGTGGGGTCCGAAGGAGTTCGGCTGCATGGGCTCGCCTGGGGTCGGTCCGAAGGAGCTCGGCCGTGGGAAGTCCGAAGGAGTTCGGCTGCATGGGCTCGCCTGGGGTCGGTCCGAAGGAGTTCGGCTGCATGGGCTCGCCTGGGGTCGGTCCGAAGGAGCTCGGCCGTGGGAAGTTCGGCGGGCGGAGGGAGTTCGGCCCGGAGCTTGGCGCAGGGGAGTTCGGCCTCTAGGCAGTTCGGCCGTGGTAGGGGCTCGGCCTGGCGCCTGGCGCTAAAGCTCTTCAGCGGCTACTGGTTACATTGGGCTGAGCGTCGGGCCGGGCTTCGGCAGGAGCGGGATTTATCCCCAACAGTAGCCCCCCCACTCCCGAGTTCAAAAATTGAAGGAAGGGAGTACCAAAACAGGCGGCTGCCGAAGTCTTCTTCCAGGCTCCGCATTTGTTGCAGCTGAAGCTCGGGGGAGATCTCATCTCCAGCCAATATTGACGCTGAAGTTGAAGTGGGACTCGTTTCCAGCCAAAATTGGTGAAGCCGATGTTGAGGCCGGGGTCAATGTCGCCCCCCATGATCAGGGTCGGAGTTGACATTGCCTAAATCAACCGAAGTCGACTCGGGGGAGACCTCCCTTTTTTGCAGTCAGGGTTATGATCGCTTGGGGGAGATCTTATTTCTTGCGGCCGAGGTTGGTGCTCGCGTTAGGACGAGGTTCTCCTCCTGTTCCTAACCGAGATTGTTCACGGTCGCTCGGGAGAGATCTTATCTCTAGCCGAGGTTGTCAACGGTCGCTCGGGAGAGATCTTATCTCTAGCCGAGGTTGATGTGCGCGCTCGGGGGAGATCTTATCTCCTGCGGCCGAGCTTCTCTCGGGGGAGATCTTATCTCCTGCAGCCGAGGTGCGCGCTCGCGTTAGGACGAGGTTCTCCTCCTGTTCCTAACCGAGGTTGTTCACGGTCGCTCGGGAGAGATCTTATCTCTAGCCGAGGTTGATGCTCGCGTTAGGACGAGGTTCTCCTCCTGTTCCTAACCGAGGTTGTTCACGGTCGCTCGGGAGAGATCTTATCTCTAGCCGAGGTTGTCAACGGTCGCTCGGGAGAGATCTTATCTCTAGCCGAGGTTGATGTGCGCGCTCGGGGGAGATCTTATCTCCTGCGGCCGAGCTTCTCTCGGGGGAGATCTTATCTCCTGCAGCCGAGGTGCGCGCTCGCGTTAGGACGAGGTTCTCCTCCTGTTCCTAACCGAGGTTGTTCACGGTCGCTCGGGAGAGATCTTATCTCTAGCCGAGGTTGATGTGTGCGCGCTCGGGGGAGATCTTATCTCCTGCGGCCGAGCTTCTCTCGGGGGAGATCTTATCTCCTGCAGCCGAGGTGCGCGCTCGCGTTAGGACGAGGTTCTCCTCCTGTTCCTAACCGAGGTTGTTCACGGTCGCTCGGGAGAGATCTTATCTCTAGCCGAGGTTGATGCTCGCGTTAGGACGAGGTTCTCCTCCTGTTCCTAACCGAGGTTGTTCACGGTCGCTCGGGAGAGATCTTATCTCTAGCCGAGGTTGTCAACGGTCGCTCGGGAGAGATCTTATCTCTAGCCGAGGTTGATGCTCGCGTTAGGACGAGGTTCTCCTCCTGTTCCTAACCGAGGTTGTTCACGGTCGCTCGGGAGAGATCTTATCTCTAGCCGAGGTTGTCAACGGTCGCTCGGGAGAGATCTTATCTCTAGCCGAGGTTGATGCTCGCGTTAGGACGAGGTTCTCCTCCTGTTCCTAACCGAGGTTGTTCACGGTCGCTCGGGAGAGATCTTATCTCTAGCCGAGGTTGTCAACGGTCGCTCGGGAGAGATCTTATCTCTAGCCGAGGTTGATGTGCGCGCTCGGGGGAGATCTTATCTCCTGCGGCCGAGCTTCTCTCGGGGGAGATCTTATCTCCTGCGCCGAGGTGCGCGCTCGGGGAGATCTTATCTCCTGCGGCCGAGCTTGTTGCTCGCGTTAGGACGAGGTTCTCCTCCTGTTCCTAACGCGGCGATTATTGACTGCTGCTCTCCTGTCATCGCATAGTTTTCGCATCCAGAAATAATATTATGCAGAGGGGAGAATTTTACCGAAGGAAAATCGTGGACAGCGCGCTCTCGTTTGAGGGGTCGACGGGGTGTTGTTCCTCGGAGCTCCCTCGAGCAGCAAGTCCCGTCCAGACGACCTCCTCTATCTCATGCCGGCCTTCATAATTTGGACCATGCTTCTCTTGACTTTGTCGCTGGGGATGACAATCACCGATGTAGCTAGCTCCTAGCTCCTCCCCGGGGTGGCGTTGATGACGCCGCGGGACGGCCAACCTTCTTGTCTTTTCCGGTTACGGCAGTGCCTATAGCCGATCTTCTCCTTGATCGCGCATGTTTGGAGAGGCCGTAGTCCTTCAGGTCTTGGCGGTTGGCTCTTAACTTTGCCGAGAATTCGAGTTAGAGGAGCGGGTCGTAGTTGCGGAACCTTCCGGGAGGGGGGCTTCGTTCCGTCCTTGCCGGCGCCGAACTTTATTTTGGAGGTTGAGTTGAGGAGTTCGGCTTTCCACCGAGCTTCATTTTACCTTGATGCCGAGCTTTGGGGGGAGCCCGGCTTTTCTCCGAGCCGAACTTCTTTCCGCTTCGGCGGGGAAACTTCTGCTCTCTGTTTCTCTCTTCGGGGCGATTGGGCTCTTCCTTAGCTGAATTCTTACATTCGGCAGCTCTCTCAGATCAGAATCATATCAGAAATAATATAGAACTAGAACGATTTTTAACTTTGCGATACTAACGATTGAAGTCTTAGGTCTTATAAGTTTATCATTGTCCCTAACAATGACCGTCGAAGCGCCAGGACAGAGGATATTATCATAAAAGATTATAATTAGTTATATAAAATATTTATCCTAGATATGGACTTTAATCTAGATTTTTTTACTATTTCAATGATAGCTATCCACTCACCTATGCAGCAATATTCCTAATTTCTTGTGGGTACTAGAGATCTTACTAGACTAACACAACGGCATAATTTTGGTTGTCAATCCGTGTGCACCTAAATGGATAAGTATCATAATCAATTGTTTCACCAAACACTTCTATAATTTATTTTTTTTTATTCCAAAAAATCTAATCAGTAGGCCTTTGGCTTTACTGAAAAGACTACAACTCTACAAAGATAACACAACTATTAATATGACCACATTTGGTGCATCAGACTAATTATGAAGGCCATTTTGAGCGCGCACTGACCTACAATAAAATAAGAAAGAAGGGACCAAATCCATATCTATGAATATAATTTAATCGTCAATAAAACCAGATCTTTGGACACTCCAATGATTATTAAACTATGGACTCATTTCACCTCAACTTAATGGAAGGCTATGACCTAGTTATCAATTAAAACTTATTTCCATTTTTAAGGTCTAATAATTCTTTAAAAATTTATTAATTACTTTTTAAAAAAAATAATTATTATTTTATATAATCTATTAACTTGATCAAGTCAGATCAATAGGATCTAATTCAAAGCCGCATTAAAGCACCTAAATCGGTCAATTGATTTACCAAATTGATGATGAGCCAAAATCAAATAAGTATCTGATAATCTTTTATGGCCACTAAAATATTAAATCAGTGAAAGAAATACATTAACTCATTAAAATCGAATCAGATATGAGTAGCCTTCAATTAAAATATGATTGCAGATAATCTTAGATATACCAATCATTATTTTAATTGCAACCAACGCTAAGGTAATTAATATAGGGTTTGACCATGGCCACAATCAAGTTCATTTGGAATCCCGTAAAGCATGGGCTTTGAACCAACTAACATATTGATTCTATGGTCTAACAAAGAAATCTTATACACCATATTAATCACTTTTGAGTAAATTTGACTATTACACTAATATATAGTCCAGTCTTTACTAACCTTTGGTCTAACTATTAAAATAGAAACTAATTAAAATGACTAACCTTACTATCATACATTATGATCAATGACTTAGGATCTTTAAAATCAATAATTTTAGATCCTAAAATCATAATATTATATAGATATAGTAAGGCTGAGGGTTGGAATCGATATTTCAAAAATATTTTTCAAAAATTTTATGAGATCTTTACCTATAATATAATAAATAGATCGACTCAATTTCAAAATGGATCAGCTATTTCATAAAGCAAGCACTAGATGTACGTTTGATCTCATAAAACTAGCCATGTTAGACATTCAGCCAACTTCTATACAAGAACAAGCTAGCTTGGATCCCATCCAAGCTGGCCCGGAGCAAAAAGTCAAGCTAACAATAGAATTTCTATGACGACAACTGGCTCGGGTGAGCCCGAAGGCCTCGTTTTCCCGTCGGGCAGGCATAATAATAAATCCGACCATTCCGAATGATGCCAAGCCGAACTCGATTCATGATCGAACTGGCTATGGAGCATCAATCGAAAATGTTCCAATGACTTGGTGATGCTGGTCGAGCTGGCTCAATTCCTGAGCGAGCTGGCTCGACCAATGGAACAAGAATCTTTCTAAGATCCTGTTCAATGTTAGTCTAAACCTATGTATCTAACAAAATTATAGAATTATTTTAGATCTAATCTAAACATTAATTCCATGATAAAATTTAGATTAAATCCTATCAAACACATCATAAAACTTGAATTACATCTTAATGTATAAATTTTTTTATTGATCAATTTTTTATAATATCTAATATACCAGGAACTTCTCTACTGTAAGGATATAAATCTACAACGAACAACCTACAGGTCCATAGCAATCAATGCAATTTTTATTTTTTACGATTAGATTATTATTTTGATCAATCTAAAAATATTAAATCATGCATATACTAATTACATTAAAGAAACTGCGCTTTCGATACCAAATTCTGAAGAGAGCAATGCAGAATTTCTTAGTTTTACTTTCAAAACTGTTTTCAAAAAATACGCAGCAAAGAACTATTACATAATTAAATTAATAATAAGAGCTACATATCTAAACTAAAAATTCTACATTCTAATAGGATTTAATATTCAATATATGCATGCCATATCTAAAAATAAAATAAAATACTTTATCAGTAACTATTTTACTGCTATGTGTTTAGAACATATACCTTTGCCCCCAAAAATGGGGGGAAAGTCGATCACTCATCAATCAAATATTGCCAGGTGAGTCACGCTCACGTGATGTAGCACACATACTTAACCTCCATAGATCGTCCACAGAGGCCCTGGTCCGATTGCTCCTTACCGATGGCTACGCTTCGATGCACGGAACCCATTATGGCTAATTTTAGAGTCGAACTGATCCGACTGCCTCTCAGCAATTTGTGGACACTCCAGAAAATTACCAAAACGCCTAGGGAAGACGGTTAGAGGAGGTCTTTCGAAGTTCGACTTTAATTATTTGTGACACTCACAGCTCACGTTCTCTTTTTTAAAACCAGGCTAAAAACCATAGGCACAACTCACCCGGAAAGCCCTACGCCAACACTCCTTCTTCTGGAATTTCTCCTTAGGAAATACTCTCGATGTTTTTCAATGCACAATAGGGTAGCTTCATGGAGAAGGACTTTCTCTCTCAGATCCTTTGCATGCCACTATCACAAAACTCCTTTTAAATCTACGGCAAACAGAGTAGAAGCGCGTGGAGGGATAAGGATCAGGTGCGGTGTGCTTAGTTCGATTCAAACTTTGATTCAACATAGTACGCATGTCTGATTTTATTCCACTTAAGAAACATTAGAAGGAAGGGCATGCCGCTCTCTTGTGCGTGGACTTCTTCATAAGAAATTCTCAATTCTTCATGGAGCAAAAGGATGGATGCAAGATCAGGATTTACTGCGCATAAGACTAGTCAAAATAGTCTTTACAACCCTTGTCACATTAAGATCCAATCCAACTAATTTGGCATAGACCCATTAGACTAGATTAAATCCAAACTTATTTTAGGCCTGAATTTAGACTTATTAAATCTTAATATAATTAAAAATTAATCAGTCCACAATCACTGATCAAAATAAGCCATTAAAACTTCTCGATTAATAGGTCATCTCATATTTAATCTGAGTCAATCCAACTGAATCTAATTCAATTGGACTTGAAACAAAAATCATTATTTCATCAATGCATAATCTAGTGATGCAAGATCACTATTAAACTTTCTTGATTAGCCATTAGATTGGATAGGAAACTCTAGTATGTGTGACCCCACAAGTTCAACCCAAGTCGATTAAGCCTAGAAACGAATATTGTATAAATCCGAAATGACCATCCTAGCAATGATCCGAATTCGGATAGATAGAATAGTGCACCTTTGTAAATTCAGAATCTACGTGAAATGGTTTAACTACAGATAAATTCATCTCTGTTGACGCTCTATGCATAGGATGACTTAGGGTTAAATTGTCAACCCTCGAATATACATCCAAATTGTGCTTCAAAGCAATTAGTTCCTATGACCCCTTAAAGGACTATTATTACGTCCCAAAAGCTTTGCTAAACTTAAAATACTATTAAATACAGGTTCTAGAGTCCTAAGAGTGGTCAATCTCAAATCTTGAACTTATGCACTTGGATCCTCAAATCTTTGACTGTCACTCAAAAATTTCATCACGAATTCAAAATTCAGGTAGTGCAATGCCAAGCAATAGTTAAGTTGCTTGAAAATTATCCATGATGATTCTCAAGTCAGAGAAATATGATGCCACATTATTCCATCAGAATAATCTTTTGACAGCAAAAAGGCTTTGACGTCGATCATGTCACTGCAGATGTACCACTGTATTCACCTACAGCCATATCAGATGTTTCTTTACACTTCTTGGTTAAAAGGATAGATCAATCTATTAGCACACAATGATCTATAACTCGATAAATATTACGTCTTAGTATAATGTATCTTTAATCATAAATAATTTTAAAAACTAAACAATAATATTCCTTTTATTAATTTTAATAGTCCTACGATAACTTTTGATCAAATATAGATACGGTTCATTAGAAAGTATGAGAAATTTATGATAAAAGGTTAGAATATTTTTATTTAATTAATAATTTATATATAGATTAAGGTAAATAGCTTATTATTACAGACTGACAATGGCTTTTGGGATACATTTTCAATAATACACTTCAATTATTGTACTGACTTTCTTCTTTTATGGTACTGTCTCATATCACCAATGTTTCTTATTTGAAACTGGCACACAATGGCTTTTTTATTGTTGATTCTTTTTTACAAGTTCCTAAATCTTTGGTAGTCTGAAGATGGCCCTTTTAAAAATCAATCTAGAAAAGTACCAAGCTCAGAAGAATAGTCTAAAATTATTTTTGTGTTGGCAGTCGAACAATTAAGCACACTAGTGAAGGGTGCTGGCTAGGAAGGGTTGGAAGATTGTATAGCGGTTGTACTTTTATGGTACCCAACTTAAAGTCTAATTAGTTGCATTTTTCTTCCGCTACTCATTATCAGAAGTGTATAAAAACATTAATTATAGTTGAATTTTTTAGAAGGCAAAACCGACTGAAACTTACTTGATCTTGGACATGTTGAAGAGGGAAGAACAAAGACAAGTTAGTGAAAGAAGTGGACATTAATTAACTTCTGCAGCTACTTGTTCAGCTTTCGGGGAGAAAATATTTGTATCTTTCTTAAATAGATGAATCTCGTATTCCTCGTTCTGCAGAAGTTATTTTCATTCTTTTTGCTTTATTGACGGCATCTGGGTTCTCGCTAAGTTGTCAGTATAATACAAGCAACTATGGAATAGATTGCAGTTCTACTAAATCGTCCCACTCTCTAAAACTTTTTTGGTTTGTCGGGATTTGGGTTCTGTTTTTTCTCTGCTCCTAAAAGCTTTTTCTTTGTGGTTTAATGTTGTGTCTTGTTGATTCATTAACTCTCCTTCCAAATATGTTCTTCTACATAAAATCCCACTGCTAGACGTGTTTGTGTTGGCTCTAATTAAAGCTTGTTGCTCTATGGAACAATCTCTAATAAATTTTGACCTTAGTTATTCATTAAATAAAGATGGGGGTAGCCTCTGCTAAGCTCCCTGTTCACATCAAAACAAAAAAAAATTCAATGTGAAATTGTTGAGAATATGCTCTGAGTATATCATTCCCCTTCTATCATATTTACATAGGAAAGCAAATTACCACAATTATCATGAGACAAGAATTATGAAATGCGATGATTTATCTTAATAGTTTATTTCCCCTGGTGAACTATTTAAAATTAAAAATAACACCACCCTCCTTTAGAATCTTTCCATATGCATTGCCAAGAATTAATTGGATACAATTTCATTGTGCACACTTTTCACAGCTAGTTACCAATACAAAAGGAGTACTTAACTTATCAAAATCCTACAAAGTTTCTCCTAAGGCTTGGTTTTAATAGTAATGGTGTTGGTTAGGGTGCGACTCAAAATTGTACTACAACAAAAATAGTCTAACCATGCAATGACATTTTATACTCGGCAAAATAACGTTGCTATAAATATTTTTAAATAATGGATTTTAAAAAATATCATGAAAAAGATACATAATTTTGCAGTGATTTCGTCAAGAGTATTATAAACAGTTATTGATATAGTAAGTGGTATCTTTATACCACTACAAAAATTGATATTTTATTAAAATGAATTTGAAAAACTTACTTGCACAAAGGATAATATTTCATAGATGTTGCTAAATTTTTTAATATTGGTGATGGATCTTAGTATGAGTATATTTTTTGATTAAATAGAATTGTTAATCAGCAACTAATAATATTTATATTTTTTAGTGGAATATCACTAATTTTCAATCAAAGAAATTTACCGAAAAAATAATAATTTTCATACTAATTTATTTTATTAATTTTATCATTACTGAATAGATTCAATTATATATATCATATATATATATATATAATTACATATGACAATGTTCATCACTAATATGTATTAAAAAGTATTCTATTTAAATGGCCATTAATTATTGTGTGAATAAAAACAGAATTATGAAATTACTACTTTAAAGTGAACTTTATAAAATATATATAATTACTAATTTTTTATTAATATTTGAATGAAAATGCTTTATTCCAGAAATATTATAAAGAATAAGATGAAGATATTCATTTTTTTATTTTTTTTTATCAAAAACAAGAGGATTGATTTTTCTTAATGAAAATCAATTATTAAAATATGAAATACCATAACATATATTTAATAATAATGAATAAGTTTTAAATATCATAATAACTTTTCTTACAATAAGTTACTAAACTATTCACTAAAGGGTATGGAACTCAATATTGTTACCCACATGCAAGTTGTTTATACCAAGTGCTGACCTTAAACCATTACTAAAAAATATATTTTCTCATTCTTAATGATGCAACGTCTTCGGTACAGTGGGACAAATCCCTATGCCTCATAACTGTAATAACAATTCTATAGTGAGTTCGAGCACCTAGAAATAAAGCATAAGAGAACATGTGATGGCAAGACAACTAGTCCTTGTTACTAGATGGCACGGATGGTGAGAGAGAGTGGAGATGAAAGCACGTACATGATGGAGGTTGAGCTGGGGCGCCAAAAGATAGTGTTAAAACTGTAAACAACTTCAATGAAGGATCCTATTGCTATAACCTCTTTGTCCAATCAACCCACATTTTATCACCAGATACACACCACGAGTACTATATTGTTATGAATTTATAGGTCGACGCCGACGCGCTCTTGCAAAGTTAACCTACCATTTGCTTTCCATAGCTCACTTTCAAACTCTTAGCAGTCATTACTTTCGGCATAATTAAAATTTATCTATTTTGCTACTAGGTCTTATCATTCCAAAATTAAGAATGATAATTGTTGGTGGGCACGATTTTGGTTACACAGTACAGGATCGAACTGAGTCGACGAAGGGATAACGTCGCCAACCGTGCTATAGAATTAAAGTCTTCTTCGAGTCGGTGATGGTGGCCTGGGTGGGTCCTCAATGGAATCAAAGTCAATCTTCTGACCACAGAAAATGAATGCTCAGAAGAGTTCGACAAATTCGACAAAAAAAAGAGAGCTTAGAGAAAACATATTTTGCGAAGGTACTCTTTTTATAAGACGAACTTGTACAGCGGATTTGATAGTGACAGTTGCACTGTTGATCAGTGAGGTCGCGTCGAGGCTTGGTGATCTGTCATGAGGGCGAGGGCGTATTGATATAGCAGACTGATGGCGACAAGCCTTTAGCTGTCCGCCTACACCTCGAGTTGGCATCCTGAGGCCTCGCCAAGTGGGGATTCGTATAGGGAGAAAAGGTATCGTCCAGATTGGACCAGTAAGATCAGTTCAGTGGTGAGATTCAGTAATCGAAGTCTTGGAGGAATGTCCACCGCATGTTGGTACACACCCATGAAGCTCGATATACCA
>QRFJ01000121.1:239876-281376 GCA_006176705.1 Cocos nucifera | reverse complement strand
CTGGGGTGTTGTTCTCGATTCAATTACAGTGGCTTAGTTGCACCGAAAAGATGCACCATTGTTTATTAGGCATCGGATGCTATGGGCTGGAGAATGAGTTGGCTCAATATTCTAAGATACGTGAGAGACTCAATTAGAATCCAGTCTATGCAAATGGTGGATCTGACTATAACTAAGAAGTGGATCAATTTCGGATACGTGAGATTCAATGAATAGAGATCATGTTTGGATCCCAATGATTAGAGAATCATTGAACAAGAGTGTTCACTCATTGGCTAATCCATCATCATAACTGTTAGGTGAGTGAGTGAGTAGTTGGTAAGACCGCACCATCCACTAGAAATCATCTAATCATGGAGATTTTCGCATCTCTACAGAGGGAGTGTAGGGATCAAGAAATATGGGAGCTAATTTATTTAATAAATAAAATTTTAAATAAATTGGTCAAGTCATAATACAGTATTAATTAGAATCTTTGATCTCTATAGAAAAATATCTGCCTCCAACCCATTGGCACGTATCCTGGACACACATAGACTGATCGGACCCAATTACAAAGATTGGCTCAAGAACATAAAATAGTTTTGAGTTTTGAGAAGTTAACCCATATACTGGATAGGAACCTCCACCTTACAGTCCGTCATTATTGAACAGAGAGATATCTGGAAAAAGGATAGACGAAGATAATAAGGCCAGTATTACATGTGAGCTCGATGTCTGATGAGCTCCAGCACCAATATGAGGATATCGAGACTGCTCGCCAAATGTTGGCTCACCTGCAGGAGATGTTGGTGAACAGAATCGCGCACGTCCAAATATAAGTCACGAAATGACTTTTTAAGGCTAAGTGCATAATGGGCAGTCAGTCCAAGATCACTGTCTGACAATGATCAAGGATATGGAGGGAGCTTGAGAAGCTCGGTGTGAAGTTAGACTTGACCTGCAGACGATATTATTACAATCCTTGACTGATCCATGATGGGCAATTCATCATGACTTACACATGCATAACTTCAAAATTTCTTAGCCGAATTAATGAATATGCTGGTTATCGCTAAGCTTTCTATGAAAGATTCTAAAGGCTTCAGTTCTTACTATGGAATGACTTCTTTCAAAAGAAAGTCTTATGGAAAGAAAAAGAAGTCTGCAAAAAAGTAGAAGGTGGAAGGAGCAAAGAAGAAGAAGGCAGAGCTGAAGAAAAAGGTCGATGTCAAGAAAGTATTTTCATTGCAAACAGCGACGGCCATTGAAAGCGAAACTGTCCTACTTACCTGGCACCTGAAGAACAAGAAGGAAGATCTTTCTGGAGGTATGCTGTTATTGAGATCTAACCTTACGATTTCTTCTGCAATCTAGTTGGATTGCTTGACTCTGGTTCTAGTGCTCATCTGTGCACTTCCATGTAGGGTCTTGAGATAGCAGGAGGTTGAGGGATGGAGACACATCCTATGCATCGATAATAGAGCAAAGTTATTGGCGTAGCCGTGGGAACATACCTCTTCGATTACCATCTGGTTTACACTTAGTTTTGAAAGACTGTTATTATGTGCCTGTAGCTCTAGCAGGAATTTAATTTCTGTTTCATGCTTAGCACAGAAGGCTATGTGATTACCTTCTTAAGGACCATTGTAACATTCTTTATGAAGAAATAAAATTGCAAATGATTTTCTTATTAATGAATCTTTATCAGCTACATATTGATGTAGCCTTTTTAACTATCGCACGGCAAAACATGAATGCCAAACGACCTAGGGATAGTCAAACGATAGATATCATGGCACCTGAGATTAGTCATATAGCAGAAGATAGGATCAACAAATTGGAGAAAATGGACTATGAGTCATTGACTTTCGAGTCATATCCAATTTATAAATCCTGCCTTCAAGGCAAAATGACCAAACTTTCTTTTGTTGGACATGGGGAGAGGGCCACAGATCTCCTTACCCTAGTACATACTGATGTGTGCGGCCCATTTGATGTACTGGCTAGAGATAATTTTGTCTACTTCATTACTTTTATCGATGATCTGTCTAGGTATGGATATGTGTATCTTATGAGAAACAAGTCTGAAGCTTTTGAAAAGTTCAAAGAATTCAGACATGAAGTAGAAAATAAACTGGAAAATCATTAAGGTTCTTCGATCAATGAGAAGGTGAATACCTTAGCCAAAAAATTTTTAGACTATCTAAAAGAAAATGGCATAGTCTCTCAATGGACTCCACCAGGAACACCTCAACTCAACGGGATTTCAGAATAAAGAAATCGGACCCTATTGGATATGGTTCGATCCATGATGAGCTTCACAGACCTTTCTGATTTTCTTTTGGGACACTCATTATTGACCTTCAATTTATCTACTGAATAGGATTTTTTAAAATCGTTTCTACCACAACCGTATGAGATATGGCATGGTAAGAAATCAAGTCTGAGTCATTCAGAATTGAGGTTGTCCGCTTGCGTCAAAAGATAACAAGACAGACAAGTTAGAGTTTAGGTCCTTTAGGGCTCGATTCATAGGATATCCTCATAAGAGTCATTAGGATACTATTTCTACATTCCAAAAAACATAATGTGATTGTGAGTCGACGTGCATCTTCTGAAAAAATAGTTTATTCAGATAGCCGGCATTGAAGGAGAGATCAAGTTGATGAGAAAGTCTCATAAGTACAATGACCTAAGAACCAATTGGAACCAAATCAGGTTGAGCCAATAAGAACATACCTCTCCACACTCGTAGATCGAAAAGAGTTTTCATTCCCCGAGAGAATAATTAGGTATTATTTCAGAGGACGTAAGAGAAAATATTCCTCGTGGCAATGGTGTTGTTGGTGCGAAATCCGTCGCCCGGAGGTCACCGGAGCGAGGCCCTGAGGTCGCCGCCGGGACCTACAAACGAAGTCCCATCCCGGAATCGGTGGGGTGGTGGTCCGCAGGACCTCCACGGTCAAGTTAGTTTTTCGGCCAACAGAATGGAGTGCTCGGAATGAGTATTCCGGAGCTTGAGGTGAGGAGGAGAGCTTAGAGAGTCGAGAGTTCAGAAGACTTAGCCTTAGTATTCGGGAGGGTCCTTTTATAGCGGAGCTTAGTTGATGTGACGCTGTGGCGTCTGGCAGAGAGTGTCGGGCAGCATGAGTTTGGTACGGAGAGGAAGGCGTCGTCCGGTAGATCGTGGGAGCCATACCGGCGAGTCGTGGGCCGCATGGAGTCCGGTACGGAGAGGAAGGGCGTCGTCCGGTAGATCGTTGGAGCCATACCGGCGAGTCATCGTGGGAGCCATACCGGCGAGTCGTGGGCCGCATGGAGTCCGTACGGGGGGAAGGCGTCGTCGATAGATCGTGGGAGCCATACCGGTGAGCGTGGGCCGCACGGAGTCCGGTACGGAGAGGAAGGCGCCGTCCGATCTTGCTGCAGGCGACTAGTTCGTCCAATGGAGTCGGACTTATAAACAGAGTTCGCCGAGGGGGAAGCTGGGGAGTCGTTTGGCTGAAGGGTCGGCCATCTGTGAGTTCGCCGCGGGACGGTTGCCGAGGAGTTCGACCGCTGAGAGGCCCGAAGAAGCTCGGCTGGCAGTTGAGGACTCGGTTGCTAGTTGTTCGCCAGGGGCTTCGCTTTTTGAGAGTGGAGGCGAGTTCGGGTCGCTAGGGTCGGTCCGAAGGGGTTCGGCCCACTTGGGCTCGCCTGAAGTCGGTCCGAAAGAGTTCGGCCGTGGGTCCGAAGGGTAGTTCGGCTGCATGGCTCGCCTGGCGGTGCGGTCGAAGGAGTTCGGCCGTGGGAAGTCAGAAGGTAGGAGTTCGGCTGCATGGGCTCGCCTGGGGTCGGTCCGAAGGAGTTCGGCTGCATGTCGCCTGGGGTCGGTCCGAAGGAGTTCGGCTGCATGGGCTCGCCTGGGGTCGGTCCGAAGGAGTTCGGCCATGGGGTCCGAAGGAGTTCGGCTGCATGGGCTCGCCTGGGGTCGGTCCGAAGGAGTTCGGCCGTGGTCCGAGGAGTCCGAAGGAGTTCGGCTGCATGGGCTCGCCTGGGGTCGGTCCGAAGGAGCTCGGCCGTGGGAAGTCCGAAGGAGTTCGGCTGCATGGGCTCGCCTGGGGTCGGTCCGAAGGAGCTCGGCCGTGGGAAGTCCGAAGGAGTTCGGCTGCATGGGCTCGCCTGGGGTCGGTCCGAAGGAGTTCGGCTGCATGGGCTCGCCTGGGGTCGGTCCGAAGGAGCTCGGCCGTGGGAAGTTCGGCGGGCGGAGGGAGTTCGGCCCGGAGCTTGGCGCAGGGGAGTTCGGCCTCTAGGCAGTTCGGCCGTGGTAGGGGCTCGGCCTGGCGCCTGGCGCTAAAGCTCTTCAGCGGCTACTGGTTACATTGGGCTGAGCGTCGGGCCGGGCTTCGGCAGGAGCGGGATTTATCCCCAACAGTAGCCCCCCCACTCCCGAGTTCAAAAATTGAAGGAAGGGAGTACCAAAACAGGCGGCTGCCGAAGTCTTCTTCCAGGCTCCGCATTTGTTGCAGCTGAAGCTCGGGGGAGATCTCATCTCCAGCCAATATTGATGCTGAAGTTGAAGTGGGACTCGTTTCCAGCCAAAATTGGTGAAGCCGATGTTGAGGCCGGGGTCAATGTCGCCCCCCATGATCAGGGTCGGAGTTGACATTGCCTAAATCAACCGAAGTCGACTCGGGGGAGACCTCCCTTTTTTGCAGTCAGGGTTATGATCGCTTGGGGGAGATCTTATTTCTTGCGGTCGAGGTTGGTGCTCGCGTTAGGACGAGGTTCTCCTCCTGTTCCTAACCGAGATTGTTCACGGTCGCTCGGGAGAGATCTTATCTCTAGCCGAGGTTGTCAACGGTCGCTCGGGAGAGATCTTATCTCTAGCCGAGGATTGATGTGCGCGCTCGGGGGAGATCTTATCTCCTGCGGCCGAGCTTCTCTCGGGGGAGATCTTATCTCCTGCAGCCGAGGTGCGCGCTCGCGTTAGGACGAGGTTCTCCTCCTGTTCCTAACCGAGGTTGTTCACGGTCGCTCGGGAGAGATCTTATCTCTAGCCGAGGTTGATGCTCGCGTTAGGACGAGGTTTTCCTCCTGTTCCTAACCGAGGTTGTTCACGATCGCTCGGGAGAGATCTTATCTCTAGCCGAGGTTGTCAACGGTCGCTCGGGAGAGATCTTATCTCTAGCCGAGGTTATCAACGGTTGCTCGGGAGAGATCTTATCTCTAGCCGAGGTTGATGTGCGCGCTCGGGGGAGATCTTATCTCCTGCGGCCGAGCTTCTCTCGGGGGAGATCTTATCTCCTGCAGCCGAGGTGCGCGCTCGCGTTAGGACGAGGTTCTCCTCCTGTTCCTAACCGAGGTTGTTCACGGTCGCTCGGGAGAGATCTTATCTCTAGCCGAGGTTGATGTGCGCGCTCGGGGGAGATCTTATCTCCTACGACCGAGCTTCTCTCGGGGGAGATCTTATCTCCTGCAGCCGAGGTGCGCGCTCGCGTTAGGACGAGGTTCTCCTCCTGTTCCTAACCGAGGTTGTTCACGGTCGCTCGGGAGAGATCTTATCTCTAGCCGAGGTTGATGCTCGCGTTAGGACGAGGTTTTCCTCCTGTTCCTAACCGAGGTTGTTCACGGTCGCTCGGGAGAGATCTTATCTCTAGCCGAGGTTGTCAACGGTCGCTCGGGAGAGATCTTATCTCTAGCCGAGGTTGATGCTCGCGTTAGGACGAGGTTCTCCTCCTGTTCCTAACCGAGGTTGTTCACGGTCGCTCGGGAGAGATCTTATCTCTAGCCGAGGTTGTCAACGGTCGCTCGGGAGAGATCTTATCTCTAGCCGAGGTTGGTGCTCGCGTTAGGACGAGGTTCTCCTCCTGTTCCTAACCGAGGTTGTTCACGGTCGCTCGGGAGAGATCTTATCTCTAGCCGAGGTTGTCAACGGTCGCTCGGGAGAGATCTTATCTCTAGCCGAGGTTGATGTGCGCGCTCGGGGGAGATCTTATCTCCTGCGGCCGAGCTTCTCTCGGGGGAGATCTTATCTCCTACGGCCGAGGTGCGCGCTCGGGGGAGATCTTATCTCCTGCGGCCGAGCTTGTTGCTCGCGTTAGGACGAGGTTCTCCTCCTGTTCCTAATGCGGTGATTATTGACTGCTGCTTTCCTGTCATCGCATAGTTTTCGCATCCAGAAATAATATTATGCAGAGGGGAGAATTTTACCGAAGGGAAATCGTGGACAGCGCGTTCTCGTTTGAGGGGTCGACGGGGCGTTGTTCCTCGGAGCTCCCTCGGAGCAGCAAGTCCCAGTCCAGACGACCTCCTCTATCTCATGCCGGCCTTCTTAATTTGGACCATGCTTCTCTTGACTTTGTCGCTGGGGACGACAATCGCCGATGTAGCTAGCTCCTAGCTCCTCCCCGGGGTGGCGTTGATGATGCCGCGAGGACGGCCGACCTTCTTATCTTTTCTAGTTACGGCAGCGCCTTTAGCCGATCTTCTCCTTGATCGCGCATGTTTGGAGAGGCCGTAGTCCTTCAGGTCTTGGCGGTTGGCTCTTAACTTTGCCGAGAATTCGAGTTAGAGGAGCGGGTCGTAGTTGCGGAACCTTCCGGGAGGGGGGCTTCGTTCCGTCCTTGCCGGCGCCGAACTTTATTTTGGAGGTTGAGTTGAGGAGTTCGGCTTTCCACCGAGCTTCATTTTACCTTGATGCCGAGCTTTGGGGGGAGCCCGGCTTTTCTCCGAGCCGAACTTCTTTCCGCTTCGGCGGGAAACTTCTGCTCTCTGTTTCTCTCTTCGGGGCGATTGGGCTCTTCCTTAAGGCTGATTTCTCACGCCCTCATGGCGGGCTTGCTGGTGGAGTCGCTACCGGAGGCTGCTGTAAAGCGTGCAACGCCTCCGTGAGGCCACGGCCACGGATCTGTCGGTCAAGCAGGCCGAACTGCTTCACATCCACCGTGGGTTCAGGTGGAACCTAGGCCGCCGGGGCTGAAGCAGGAACAGACGGGCCTGGACGGGATCGGGTCGCAGAGGCCACCGAACGCCGTGCGGGAAGCTCTCCTGGGTGGCGTTTTCTCTTCGAAAGAGAAAAGGAAGATCTCTGGAGAGGGAAGAGAAGGGTCGCCGAGCACTCCTTTAAGAACAAGGGAACCTCGGAGGTTCAAATCCCTTCTTCCAGCGCCAATCTGTTGGTGCCGAAATCCGTCGCCGTCGGAGGTCACCGGAGTCGAGGCCGCTGAGGTCACCCGCCGGGGACCTGCAAAATGAAGTCCCGTCCGGAACCGGTGGGGTGGTGGCTCCGGCAGGACCCTCCGACGGTCAAGTTAGTTTTCGGCCAACAGTAATGGAGTGCTCGGAATGAGTTCCGGAGCTTAGAGGTGAGGAGGAGAGCTTAGAGAGTCGAGAGTTCAGAGAGCTTAGCCTTAGTATGTCGGGAGGGGTCCTTTTATAGCGGAGCTTAGTTGATGGTGACGGCTGTGCCGTCTGGCAGAGAGTCGTCGGGCAGCATGGAGTTTGGTACGGAGAGGAAGGCGTCGTCCGGTAGATCGTGGGAGCCATACCGGCGAGTCGTGGGCCGCATGGAGTCCGGTACGGAGAGGAAGGCGTCGTCCGGTAGATCGTGGGAGCCATACCGCGAGTCATCGTGGGAGCCATACCGGCGAGTCGTGGGCCGCATGGAGTCCGGTACGGGGAGGAAGGCGTCGTCCGGTAGATCGTGGGAGCCATACCGGCGAGCCGTGGGCCGCACGGAGTTCGGTACGGAGAGGAAGGCGCCGTCCGGTCTTGCTGCAGGCGACAGTTCGTCCAATGGAGTTCGGACTTGTAACAGAGTTCGGCCGAGGGGGAAGCTGGGGGAGTTCGTCTGGCTGAAGGGTCGGCCATCTGTAGAGTTCGGCCGCGGGACGGTTGCCGAGGAGTTCGACCGCTGAGAGGCCCGAAGAAGCTCGGCTGGCCAGTTGAAGGACTTCGGTTGCTAGTTGGTTCGGCCAGGGCTCGCTGAGGAGTTCGGTCGCCTAGGGTCGGTCCGAAGGGGTTCGGCCACTTGGGCTCGCCTGAAGTCGGTCCGAAGGAGTTCGGCCATGGGGTCCGAAGGAGTTCGGCTGCATGGGCTCGCCTGGGGTCGGTCCGAAGGAGTTCGGCCGTGGGAAGTCCGAAGGAGTTCGGCTGCATGGGCTCGCCTGGGGTCGGTCCGAAGGAGTTCGGCCGTGGGAAGTCCGAAGGAGTTCGGCTGCATGGGCTCGCCTGGGGTCGAGTTCGGCTGGCGAAGGAGTTCGCCTGGGTCGGTCCGAAGGAGTTCGGCTGCATGGGCTCGCCTGGGGTCGGTCCGAAGGAGTTCGGCTGCATGGGCTCGCCTGGGGTCGGTCCGAAGGAGTTCGGCCGTGGGGTCCGAAGGAGTTCGGCTGCATGGGCTCGCCTGGGGTCGGTCCGAAGGAGCTCGGCCGTGGGAAGTCCGAAGGAGTTCGGCTGCATGGGCTCGCCTGGGGTCGGTTCCGAAGGAGCTCGGCCGTGGGAAGTCTGAAGGAGTTCGGCTGCATGGGCTCGCCTGGGGTCGGTCCGAAGGAGCTCGGCCGTGGGAAGTCCGAAGGAGTTCGGCTGCATGGGCTCGCCTGGGGTCGGTCCGAAGGAGTTCGGCTGCATGGGCTCGCCTGGGGTCGGTCCGAAGGAGCTCGGCCGTGGGAAGTTCGGCAGGCGAGGGAGTTCGGCCCGGAGGCGCGGCCTCTAGGCAGTTCGGCCGTGGTAGGGGCTCGGCCTGGCGCCTGGCGCTAAAGCTCTTCAGCGGCTACTGGTTACATTGGGCTGAGCGTCGGGCCGGGCTTCGGCAGGAGCGGGATTTATCCCCAATAGTGCTCATGGTGATGATTCCAAAACCTACAATGAGGCGATATCAGATATCGACTCCGAGAAATGGCTAGAGGCAATGCAGTCAGAAATTGACTCGATGCACTCAAACCAAGTCTGGACCTTGGTAGATCCACCAGAAGGTATAGTACCTATTGGGTGTAAATGGATCTTCAAGAGAAAGATTGGTGCAGATGAAAATATGGAGACATTCAAAGCTAGACTAGTGGCAAAAGGTTATAGTCAATGTGAAGGCATTGACTATCAGGATACCTTTTCTCCAGTGGCTATGCTAAAATTCATCCGCACATTGCTTGCCGTTGCAGCCTATTTCGATTATGAAATATGGCAAATGGACGTGAAAATGGCATTCTTAAATGGATATCTTGAGGAAGATATCTATATGGAACAGCCGCTAGGTTTCACATCCAGTGATACTGATCACAAGGTTTGCAAGCTGCAAAGGTCCATATATGGACTTAAGCAAGCATCTCGGAGCTGGAACACTCATTTCAATGATGTGATCAAAATAGTTTGGTTTCATCAAAAATGAAGAGGAACCATGTGTTCTTCAAAAAGGTCAGTGGGAGCGCTGTTGTCTTCCTCGTATTGTACGTGGATGACATCCTCCTTATTGGGAATGATATTCCCATGTTGACAACAGTCAAAATATGGTTGTCCAAGGAATTCTCCATGAAAGACCTAGGTGAAGCATCCTTTATTCTAGGAATTAAGGTCTATAGGGATAGACCGAATAGGATGCTAGGACTTTCACAGAAGATGTACATAGAGAAAGTACTAAAGAGGTTTAGTATGGAAAACTCTAAGAGGGGATTAATACCCTTCAGACATGGTATTCATCTTTCCAAGAAGATGTGCCCTAGCACACCTGAGGAAATAGAACGCATGAGCAAGATCCCTTATGCTTCTGCAATAGGGAGCCTCATGTATGCCATGCTATGTACACGACCTGATATAGCCCATGCTGTGAGTGTCACAAGCAGATATCAGTCAAATCCAGGTGAAGAACACTGGACTTCTGTGAAATGTATCCTTAAGTACTTGAGAAGAACTAAGGATATGATGTTGGTCTTTGGTAATGGAGAACTCCAAGTCCAGGGATACAGAGACTCGGATTTCATGTCCGATATAGATGATCGAAAGTCGACATCTGGGAGTCTGTTTGTGTGCAATGGTGGTGCTGTCAGCTGGAAGAGTTTCAAGCAAACCATGATAGCAGATTCCACCATGGAAGCAGAATATATCGCTGCATCAGAGGCTGCGAAGGAAGCATTCTGGTACAAGAAGTTTGCTGCAGAAATTGGAGTAATGCCATCAGATGCCATTCCTCTATACTGCGACAACAATGGCGCCATAGCCCTTGCTAAGGAGCCGAGGTCTCACCAAAAATCCAAGCATATTGAGCGGCGATACCACCTCATCCGCGATTACCTCGAGAAGGGTTACGTCGAGGTCAAGAGAGTCAACTCCACAGATAATGTGGCAGACCCACTTACAAAGCCGTTGGGCCAGCAGAAGATCGAAGCCCACCTTGAGAAGATGGGACTTAGACTTGTAGCCAATTGGCTTTAGGACAAGTGGGAGATTGTTAGATATATGTGCCCTAGAAGCCAGAATTGGCTGACACTTGTAATACACTTCTAGGGGCAAAATTATAATTTTGACTATAATCAATAAAATGGGTTATTTTCTATCACATATGTGTATTTAGTGTCTGTGATACATCCTTTGAGTTAATGGTAATGATAATTCATATTTTCAAGAGTTGAAAATTTAAGACATGAATAATCATTATTAACTCATAAAATGCTTCCGACCATAGGATCATCACGAGGATGGTGATTGATCCGGAAGGTTGGTGTACAATCGCTTCTCTTTAGTAGATGAGTCTTGAGTCTATGGTGTGGAGACACCGGAGCGAGAGTACAGGTACTCGTTAGAGAATGAGGGCACTGAGCGTGACCACCTCGAGTAGTCATTAGGGAGTCTACCTTCTCGTCAATGACTGACTCGATGCTGCAGTAGTGTGTCTGGTTCTTTGACCTGAGGTGCATCGGATAGTTCACCTTGAGGGTGTTATAGTTTGACTACACCATTACTCGATCTCCTAGCCATATGGAACCCTGAGGTGTATGTTGGCTATAGCATGTTCATTGTAGGAACTGGATTGCATCAAGATGGAATCTATCTACCTCGGTGGTAGAGGAGCAGCCCTATGATGATCATGAGAATCAAGTCCAGAAGCCCATGGCCATGGCAGAGTGAAATAATAGAAAGAGTTTCTATTTAGATTTTCACATCGGACTTCGAATCGAATGATTACATCATATGACAGAAACTAGGGTTTGACGAGTTTACCTTAACCCTAATCTGATCGGGGCTCAAGATAGAAGAACTTAATCACACAGGTAGCTGCACCAAGAGGTTCGCATTCAGCTCTGATGGGTTGCCACCATATACTGCTAGGTGTCACTGGTGGATTTTGGGAGCAATTAGAATGATTTAGATGATCGATCATTCTAGCTGTTCGAATCAGAAGAGTTCTGATCCATCGAAAGGAGTTTCGATGATGTCGATGATAGAGATCATGACATATCCCATTACCATACAGAACTGAACCTAACTGGGTCACACAAACAAGGGTTTGAATCTGGTGATCATCAATTGAACTGATCTAGTTCAATTGATCTGAATGAGATTCAATTAGGTTCAAGGAAAATCGTGCTAGCACTCGATTGAACCTAACGTTCTTCTTTTGCTATCATAAATTAGTTGTCCTGACTGAGCCAAAGGAGTTTGTGCTCAATCAGAGGCCTTCATATGGTCTGACTGGAGGTTGTCCAAGTTAGAAAAGGTTGTCTTATTTTGTAAGACATTACCTACCATTTTTGGTCACCTGCCATTTCTTGTTCTTTGACTTTGGTCAAAAGTCTACCTTTGACTGGTCAAATGTTGACCATTGACACTTTGACTTTTGACCACATGTCATGCACCTATTGGAGAGCTGGTGGGGGCTTGTCCCCCTGCCAGAACCTGGCAAGGAAGAGGGCGCACGCCACCCTTGGCGTGTGCCCAAGTTGGAGGCGCCTAGGAGTCCCTGTTGGATAGGGACTCCATCTCCTTTTTGGATTCCAATTAGAGTTCTCCTAAGAACCAACTTTGACTGGTCTTAGGCGCCCTCTAAGGAGGAATCCAGGAGACTCTATTTTCACCAATCAGATTTAGATCTGATTTCACAAAGAGTTATGATTGGTTGGAAAGAAGAAAAGTTGGATCACAAACAGTCTATAAATAAGACCCTGCGCCCAACCCAGATTATGATTGAAAGTGATTGAAAGAAATCACAATTCCCCATGCCCAAGGCTGCCTCTCCCCTCTTCCTCCATGCCAAACCACCTTCTCCCCTTCCTCTCCACGTTCAAAAGGAGTTTTGGATTTTTGGTTGGTGCGATCCACATCAAAGAAAGGCGACTGAAAGCTAGAAGGCTGCGCTGCTGTAAAGAACGACTGCTGATCTTCAAAAGAAATTTTGATGATCCTCCAGATCAGATCCAGATCTAATTTCTGAAATCATGATAGAGAAGAAGAGGATCTCCAGATCTAGCATGAGTGGATACCGGTAGAGGTCAGGCACTTGCGTGGCTAGATCCAGAACCTTCCGCTGCATACAGGATCATCAAGGGTAACAGGATTATCCATATCGAGGTAAATTTAATTTAATTTAATTTATTTAAATTTTATTTAATTTTTAAAATAATAATAATCAGATCTGAAATATCTTAGATTTGATCTAGATCAAAGAAATTTTTTTTTGAAATATATCTCTTGATCTGATCAGATCTGAACGAACCTGATTCGAAAAATTAGAATTTTCCTTCAGGATGAATAGGTGAAGTTTTGAGAAGACCGTGTCAGGATATGCAATGGATGCTGGTATAGAATTACTTCAGATTCTTCATAAAAGTTTAGGATAAATGATGCGGCTGCCAGATAGAAGGATATCTATAACTCCAAGGGTGGTGCATAGATGCAAGCCAAGATTTTCAGCGGTAGAGGCGGTCATCCCAAAGGTCTCAAAGAGAGCTCAGCTATTGAAGAAAGAAGGCAGTGGCAAGGTGTGCACAAGTAGCTGTCAGGGCATGCATCGATAGTAGAATCATGCAGGAGAACATTATCAGGTGTGCCAAGGCTTGGATGCACCAAGGTGGAGATTGTAGGATTTGATGTAGTGCTTTCAAGCCTTGGGAGGCCACGGAAGAAGCTAGGATGTTGGCTCCAGAAGACTAGGATAGGTGGAGTCCTCGAACTAGAACAGGAGTTATCCTAGGATGAAAATGGTGTGTAACTCTACATGGACTCGAGGTTCAGATGTGAGGATCTTGAGAGGAGCTAGGTAGGTGCTCTATAGATCTAGGATATAAGGTGGAGCAAAGAATCAAAGTCAGAAGAAGAATTAGCTAAGACAAGAGGCTAATACATAAATGGGCTGGCTCGGATACACAGTCGAGCTAGATCAGGCTAAGACTGAGTCAGCTCAGGATGCAGTCAAGCCGACTGTTTTAGGTAGATAGAAGATAGGATTCGGACGAGACACAGTCGAGCCAGCTCGACTCCTGACAGCGCCAGCTTGACGGTGGTGTATAGAATTGGATGGATTTTTTATTTGATCTTGAATTAGATTTAATCTAAGGGGTCTAAAGACCTGGTCCAATAAGATATTAAGGTGGCTAACTCATGTATGGGTCGGATTTAGATTCAGGGTATAAGAGCATAGGAGACATGGGTGTACATGGACTTGGTGAGTGCTTTCATGTATTGAGTTAGCTAAAAAAGTTTTTGGTCGGGCCTAATAACTATGTATAAATACGTAGGATGTATTAAGGTTTCAAAACATAGAATAAATACAGATCTTTTCTCTCTCAAACTCTCTTCTCTCTTTTCTCTCGGGTTCCAGAGCCAAGCTCTAGGTGCTGTCATCAACTTTTGTTCTTCTTCATATTTTTGGATTAATACCCAGATTTACGTAAGAGATTGGATCTACGACTGTGGTTTCGAGCAGGCATAGGCATAACAATTGATATCAAAGCAATATCAATTGTTCCAATAGCAGACCCCATGACTGAAGGATTATCGATCAAATAGTTTAAAGATCATGTAGATTATATGAAAATCATTAGTTTAATTTCTTTTTGATCAGCTTCTTGTAAAATACTTATTCTTAGAAATAAAGAACATATTTTTATTTTGTGCACATAAAGTTCTTGTCATAAAGTTGGACTCTGAATAGCTTATATAAAGTTATTCATAAAGAAAAGTATAAAGTACTTAAATAAAAGGTTTCATGCATTATGATACATCAAAGAAAGTATCCACTTTTAGGATATGATCGTCATGATTCGTGTATTAAAATTTTTTATTTAAGTGAGAGTTTTTGACTTGAGATAGTTTATAGCCATATTATAGTTTTGTTTATCATCTATTTGGTATCTTAATTATGACATGTGGATCAAGTGAGAGAATGTTATACTCATCCCATATATTAAGGATTTGATGTGGCCCACTTGTAACCTAATTAATTAAAGATAATTTAAGATAATTAAGGTGATTAATTTTTTTTGAATTAAAGTTAGACTTAGGTCAAAATAAGGGCTCCACTATGGATATACTTCTTTGATGGAAAGAAGAATTTATGTCAATTTAAAAGAGTCCCTAGTCTAGTCTATAAATACAGTCCGTGACTCTCCATCAATAATAGCTTTGAGATCTTCTGGTATAGACTAGAAGAGCTCTTTTACAGATTTTGAGGAGATCCATTTGCAGACTCATCTTTCTTCATCCTTGATTGGATTTGGACTTGATCAACAATGGCTGAAGGTATGTTTGTTTCTATATCTAGATCTGAATTTCTTACAAGATCAATAATAATAATGTAAGTCCATCTTTAACTTCTATCGCCAAAAATTTGACAGCAAAAGATCATGCCATACAAAATTAGGCAACAATTTTTTGCCTAATGTATAAAATTCAATTCTTTGATCCAAAAAAAAAAAATTCTAGAAAGAAAAAGAATGCCTTTCTATTTCAAGGATGCTTGTTTACAATTTTCCTAAATGTATTGATATGTGTTTTTAAAATCAGAATTTGCAGCTTGCAGCTTTGGAATGATTACTATATTAAATCAAATTAAATAGCTTTTTATTGAAAATTCATATTTTAGTATCATCTGTTTAATTTTATTTAGAAGTTTAATACTTTTATTTTCAACTATCAGTTATCATGTTTTTGGTTATAGTGATATAATTAAATAATTGACTTGGCTCGAACAAAAATATTTAGGGCTCGGTCGAAGATTAGATATAATATAAGAAAACAATATGCAAGCACATTAGTAGTATTTGATTACTGGATACTATTCATTATATATTAATAGAAATTATGTAGAATTTTTTATTATTTTTGAGCTACATAGCAAAGTTTTAGATGAATAAATTATTCCTTTTGTTGCATTTATTGGTTACTTCTTCATAAAAGGAAGCATGGTTATCAGGATACCATAACTTGCTTAGAATAATTAAATTTATTATTACATAGTTATTTAATTTAATAAACTTATGTGTTTTAGGTTGTGCTTTGAGGCTGATGCTTTGTTTCAAGTGGTCAAAGTCTTAAAGATTTAGAATTCAAGGACATAAAATTGGTTTTGAATAAATTTTTTAGAAAAAAAAGAGGCAATCTATCATGCCCTAATTCAATAACTCAAGTCAAGCACTCGACAAACGGTCGCATACTCTTAGAGTTTAATCTATTCGAATATGCAAGGCTTGCCTTTCATTAAATAATTAATTATCATAATTCCACTCAAATAATGGTAAAAATAATTTTTAATATTAAATAAAAATAAAACTAATAATAATATCTTTAATTTTATTAATAAATTAAATAAAAATTTAAAATAATAACTATGAAATAATTCTATTTGAATGAAAATAAATTAAAATTTGCCTAGGTCCTAAGCTCCTCATTGATCGATTCCCAGCCCAATAGCATCTTCTAGATCTAAAAAATAAAAATAGAAAAAGAAAGTAAGCTTGATGGGCTCAGTAAGTTACCAGTCATTTCTAAAGGATCAAGCATAATAGTAGAATTAAAAATCCCCTCTTAATCTTTATTGACTATGGTCATGATCAGCCTCGTAATAAGATTCAAGAGAGACTAGTTTCTGAATAAAGGACATCTGATCTGTCGGCATGCTATCAGTGATCGGTCCCACTAGCTAGGCCCAAAAGAAAAACTAGTTCTAGTTTATACGGCCACGATTTATCCTATGATAAGACAAAAAGATTAGTTTTGAATGAAAAATATCTAAATCATTGATGTGCTACCAGTGATCAGCCTCACTGGCCAGGCCCACAAGGACTAACTCTACCAGCGATCAGTCCCGATTGGTTAGGCCTAAGAGAAACATATTTTTGATGTGTGGCCAACGATCAGTCCCATTGGCTAGATCCAAAACATCATCTAACTAGAGAGTTTTTTCATGCTTTTATCACAATCATTTTTTAAAATATAATACTTATTTTTATAATAGTATCAACTTAATTTAAAAAAAATAAAAATAATTTTTATTTGATATTTCAAGCATTAATAGATAAATATTTTTTTTCTAAAATCATATAATTTAAAAAAAAATCATCTTTTTTAGAATTATAACATGTAAACGTATCATCATGCATGATCCAATTTTTTTTCTCAATCATTTTTTATTAATAAATTTTATAATTTTAAAATTTATTAATTTTTAATATTGTTAGATATAAGAATCTAATTTTTAAATATGTAAATATATGTAAAAATAAATTCAGAGATAAAAGAAAACTTACCTGTTGCTCTGATCTAAAATTCTATGATCCTTTCGAACCGATCTCTAGATCTGATGTTCTTTCGATATTGAAAACTCTAGCATATTAAATAATTTTAATTAATTTTTAATTAAAAAATATATAACTAATTTTTTTTTAAAATTTAGTTCGGACCTAATTTAGATCGATTCACATGATCTGGTTTGACCTAAATCTAATTGAATTGGATCCAAACCAATCAAACCATCCCAAATTAACTAAACCCACACATACTCTCTCTCTCCTCTTTCTTTCTTTTTTCTTTTTTTTTTTCCATTTCTTCTTTTTTTTCTTTTATTTTTCTTCAAGAACAAAGCCCACGGTCTTCTCTTGGTTGTCACAGGAAATGATCAGAGAAAGGGAGGGAGCCGGTGGTGAAGCAGTTGGATCGACTGAGGAGGGTGGTGGTTGGCCAAAGACTCCACCAAGAAAGGAAAGCTCTACTCTAGGGCCGAAAAGAAGAAAGAAGGAAAAGCTAAGAAAAATTACTGATGACGGCAGTAGCTGACAGCCGAAATTGACATTCTTCCTCCATAAATCTTTTGCCGTAGGTAAGCTAGGGTTTTAGAAAATAGAATTAGAATTTCTAGGAAGGGATCTAGGGTTTCTTTATGAGGGTATTTGATAAGTATTATAAATACACTAATAAAAATATTAAATTATAAAATAATTTATCTTATTTTTTAAAAAAATAATATTTTTATTTAGCTTTTGCAAGAAAAAAGGTTGCCAATAAGAAGTACAAAATTTTTTAATTCAAACGAAAAAAATTTGAAGCAAATCGGACTACAATTGGCCTCGAAATCAATATTCAAAAGTAAAAAAAATAAAAAAATAAAAGTCAATCGGTCCAAACCAAATCGACTAAAAAATTGGCTTAGAGTAGAACTGGCCCGATCGCTAACTGCCCGCACCAAACCAGCCCATCTGACGTCACCATGACGTTAGGAAATCACGTGGCTCATCATGAGCCGGAACAGTGCGTTAATCAAGGGCATTTCGATAAATTTTTGCTGATGCGGCGAGTGCTGATTTGTTGGAAAGCCATGTGGCTCATTGTACACCCAAAATCTTATGCCATTTGATGGCTGAGGAAGCTGATTTGATGGTTTAGGTGGCTTCCAGTTTTAATACAAGGACCCAGGCCCCAGTGCACGATCGGACGGTCCAGCTTCAAGCTAGTCAGGATCTAACGATGGAAAAAGCATTTGGGTTTGATTAAAGATCTTAGGGTCCTCTTAGCACCATTCTACGGTCCAAATTCAATCAACAGAGAATATCCGTTGGCCATAGTTTATTCTGGCTTGAAATTCAATCAACAGAGAATATCCGTTGGCCATAGTTTATTCTGGCTTGATTTGAAAGATCAAACATGATTTTTAAGAGATTTTTGGATCGTTCGATGCCCATTTAACGATCAGAAATGATCCAGAGCTTCTATTCAAGTCGTTTCAGGACTTTTAATCATGATTTCTTTCGAATTTCTCTTCAAAGACCATCCTCCACCTTATTTAATTCTTTGCTGCCAAATAGAGCTGAGTAGAACATAGTATAATAGGGACATAATAATAGAGCTTAGTAGAGGAGAGTAGTAGAGCTATAGAGAGAGCTAGGTTAGAGTAGAATAACATAGTTTTTAAAAGAGAAAAGAGAGGGTATGGTAATCAAAGAAGTCAGAAATTTTTAGGAAGAATTTGATCAGAAAAAGAGACCTATCTTTTTTTTTTCTTTCTTCTTTCTTCTCGGTTCATCTTTCAAATCCAACACATCAAGCTAGTAGCCTTTTTCCATCAACTTCTCTATGCCTAGAGCAATGATCGATAAAATTTAGCAACAAGTGTCTACTATTTGAATTTTCTTATGCTTTTTATTTTATTTATTATTTTTATTTTTTTTATTATAAACTAAATTTATTTTACTAAGACTAAGGTATAGCCACTCTTTTGATGTAATATTCAGTATGATTGAATTTTATATTTATATTTTATTTATGAGAAGTATATAAATCCATTCTTAATACTTTTAGATTAATTACTGACCATCTTCTAATTATTTTGATGGATATAGATGATATAGACTAAGTACGACTATGTCAATGCTTCTTGATTTATATACTTTATATCTGAATCGAATTAAAGTTCTTATGCATGCAGTAATTTAGTACGCTTTGAATGCAGTGTATTTTAATTAGAGAATTTTATAAAAATTAATGCAATAATATTTATTTAAATTATGCCTGGATCAAAGAATAGTTAATAAATATTGATAGTTTTGCTATGCTTGGATCAAAGGATAGTGAATATCTTAGAAAACTCTACCGTCATATGAAACAAATTGATCTAATTTATATGATTACTTGAATATTGTATTGATTGAGTCGGTGAATCGATTGCCTTAGTATTCTACTGCTCTTGAATTCAATCCTAATAATTACATCCTCTTTATTTTTTTATAATTTTTTTAATTATTTCTTTATTTATTTTTATTTTTTTATTTTTAATAAATTAATTTTTTTAAAATAAAGTCTAGTTTAGAATTTTTTAATACTTATTTTTCAATCCTCAAGAGATGATATTCTACTCATACACTATATTACTTGATCGATGGGTGTACTTGCCATAGAGATAGATTTTCATGCATTAGTATTAGGATGGGATTTAGGATTTAAATAGAGGAGAGATGAGGTCCTCCTTGGATAAGGCCGGTCATGCCAGCATATTTTACTCCAAAACCTCCCCCCTGCGACATGGATTGACTCAAAATTGTGTTCCCTGTTTCAATCTATCACGACTCTATTTTCTCCCCCACTTTTTTTTTATTTGAGGGAAGTTGGCATTAGATGCCGGTTTCATTTTGAATCAGTTCATGGGACTGGTTTTCACATTCTTTTCTCATTAACAAAAATTTCGTCCTCAAAATTTGACATACTTGGATCGAGAAATAGGTGGGGTTATTTGGCTCATATCTCATCTTCTAATTCTCAGATAGCTTCTTATTTTGTATGGTTGCTCCATTAAATCTTGACATAAGAAACAATACATCATCTCAAAACTTGATCTTTCCTATCAATGACTCGTATTAGCTACTCCTCATATGATAAATTCTCTCGAAGCTGAAGTAGTCTAAACTCCACTACATTACTAGGGTCTAGTACATATTTTCTTAACATGAAAACATAAAAAATATTATATACTTCGACAAGAGAGGGTGGTAAGACTAAATGATAGGCAACCATTCCAACTCTTTCTAAGATTTTAAAAGAATCCACAAATCTAGAGCTTAGCTTTCCGCAAACTCCAAATCTCATCATACCTTTAGTGGGAGACATCCTAAGGAATACGTGATCTTCCACTTAAAATTCTAGTTCTCTCCTTCTGTTATTAGCATAACTTTTTTATCAACTTTAAGCTAAAAGAATCCGCTTCCTGATAAGTTGGATTTTATCCACTGTTTGTTCAACAATCTTTGATCTCAAAAGTTTTCTCTCACTAACATCATTCCAACATATAGGGATCCTACATCTTCTTCCATACAGAGCTTCAAAGGGAGTCATCTGGATGCTAGCTTGATGCTACTGTTATAGGTAAACTCCATCAAAAATAAATGTTCATCCTAAGATCCCTTTAAGTCTATCATACATGCCCTCAATATATCTTCTAAAGTTTGAATTGTTCTCTTTAATTATCCATCTATTTGAGGATGAAAGGCTGTACTGAATTTCAACTTAGTTTTCATAGCTTGATGCAAATTTTTCCAAAATTGAGAAACAAATCTTGTATCCTGATCAGACACAATGGATACTGGAGTGCCGTGCAACCTCACAATTTTATCTATCTACAACTTAGCTAGCCTTTTCAAAGAAAATGTGACTTTGATGGATATGAAATGCACTAACTTGGTTAATCGGCCTATGATTATCCAAATAGCATCATACCCTCTGAGAGTCCTTGGTAGCTATATAACAAAATCCATTGTTATGTGTTCTCATTTCTAAACTAGTATTGTAAGTGATTGCAGTGGTCCTGCAGGTCTCTGATGGTCAGCTTTCATCCATTGACAAGTTAAATATTGAGCTATATATTGAGCTTTTTTTTTTCATTCCATTCCACTAAAAAATTTTTCTAAGATCCCTATACATTTTTATACTTTCATGGTGTATTGTGTAAGCAAAATTGTAAGCTTCCATCATGATTTTTCTTTTTAATTCTACATTATTTGCAACACATAACCTACTGCAAAATCTTAAGGTTCCATCCTTATGAATTATGAATTCAGATGTTATATTGGATTGCACTCAATCTCTAATATTTTAGTATTCCAAATCATTCATCTGTGATGTTTTGATTCTATTAATCAAGGTAGGTTGCACCCTAAGAGCAATGAGCAGTACTTTAGATTTACGTGGCCATACCTCAACATCCAATCTTTTTAAATCTTGTAGAAGGTGCACCTGAGAAGTGATCAGCATTGCTATACTACCCACTGACGTCCTACTTAATGCATCTGTCACTACATTTGCTTTTTCAAGATAGTAATAGATGGTCAAATCATAGTCCTTGATCAGCTCTAACCATCATCTTTGTCTTAAGTTCAGCTCCTTTTGAGTGAAGATATGCTTAAGATTTTTATGATCTATAAAAATTTTACATGATACTCCATACAGATAAAGCCTTCAAAATTTTAAACCAATGACTAATGCTGCTAGCTCCAAAGCATAGGTTGGATAGTTCTGCTCATATGGTTTAAATTATCTCGATGCATAAGCTACAATCTTTTCATTTTGCATAAGAATACATCCCAATTCCTTTCGGGAGGCATCACTAAAAATAGTAAACTCTTCACTACGACAGAATAGGACTACGACAGCAGTTGGTAATCGCTATTGTAGGCTAAAAAATTATCGTCATAGATTATGACTGTGGTTATCTAACCACTATCACTATTACCATCGTCGTGGTCTATAGCAGTAATTTTTGCGATGGTTATACGAATCGCTGTCATAGATAACTTATGAGAGCGATTCAATAACCGCTGCCATAAATTAACCTATAGTAGCAATTTTATAATCGCTGCCATAGACAGACTATAGCAGTGGTTTTGTAACAACTATCATAGATTCTATAGTAGCGGTTATAAAATCGCCGGTATAGGACTATCTATGGCAGCAGTTTATGAACCACTGTCATAGATCTAATGTAGTAGTTGACACAAAATTTATGACAGTGGTTGGCATGTCTATGACAGCAATTTTACAACCGCTGCTATAACTTTTGAATAATAAAAAAAATATATATATTTTTAATTTTTATATTTTTTTATCTAATAAATATAGTTTTATAATAATAAGAAAATATTATAAATATAAGAATATTCATGAAATCCTCAAATTTTATTGCTAAATAAAATTTATTATAATATTTTAAAAAAAATATATCAAAAGTTTTCTAAATCTACATCGTTATCGTCATCGAGAGATGGAGCACGAGCTGGAGGAGCTAGAGCTGGAGCTGGAGCTGGAGCTGGAGCTGGTGCTAGAGGAGTTGGGGCTGGAGCTGTAGGAGCTGAAGTTGGAACATCAGTCAACATGTCCTCAAGGCCCATGAAGTCAGCTTCAAAACATGTGCTGAGCCTCGTCACCATAGCGCTCAGGATGCCCTCTAGATGAGATGTGTACTCCTTAGCATGAGCAGCCTACGCCATAGCCTGATCTGCTCGTGCCGTAGCCTAAGCTGCTTACGTCAATGCCTCAAGCTGCTCCCAACTGATGACACTAGAAGCATGTGAAGAGATTCTAACCTCAGACCAGTAGCTAGTCAGCGTATGTCCTTGCTTGCATCAAATCCTCCTAGAGTGCTTAGGCCCTAAGACCTGAGACAGATGGTCATGGGGACCAAAGATATCTGGGCCCTCACTCACAAGCATATCTAACTGCTCCTATAATTATAAATTTAAATAAAATATTATAAAAAATATTATAATACTAATCATACTAATATATTTATTACTTACAAAAATTCTTTCTATCGTGGTATTTATCGATCTGCCCTTCTTGTCCATACGACTGAATCGAAAGATCTTGCTACGATTGAACATCACTCCATCTCTCATCAGCTATAACAATAGATCAGTTTATTAGAAATATAAAAAAAATAATTTAATTTATCTAGTAAGATTCAGTATTTATTATCTCTCTATACACATGACTGACCATAGACTTACGATCGAGAGTGTGCATATACTCCTGAGCTGTCCGATTCTTTTGATTATGAAGAAAGATAGCCTAACAAGTATTTAAATAAAATTTTAAATATATTAAAAAAATTTAAAAGTTAAAAATTAAATCTTGAACTTTTGGCTCCTCCAATGTCTAACCATCCCCTTCCACTGACTTGGAGGACAGTTCTATATCCAAGGAACAAGCTCCTTCGGAGTGTCTCATCAGTGCTCGACCCATCCTCTGTGGAGCTTGATTTTGTAGCCCCAGTATAACTTTTCTATCTTCTTCAGTCTGGTATCTCGAGTCCTCTTGTGATTTAGAAAGTCATACCTTCTCTATACAAAGTTATCAAAAGTTAGTTACAAAATTATTCTAATCAAACATAGTATAAATATATAAAATACATAAATATAAATAAGATACACTTACCAATATCTTCTTTCACATTTGGTCCCTGACAGCAGCATCCATCAATCGTCAGTTTGTAGGCACTACTAAAATAATGTCAGACCACCTCACAAGCACTCTAAAAAAGAAATGCATCTCTCATACAATCTCTCCTACTGGCCTCCCCTCCACGTTATAGTGCACCATCTCCTGATGCTGGCGGTTTCATACATGCGGCATGCGTGTGGAACTATGAAATGTCCTACTGGATGATGCACCTATAATAAAAATATATTATGTAAATATATAACTATATAAATACTATATAAAAATAAATAAATAATATAATAAAAATATATACTCACTAACCATGAGATCGTACGATGTGGATGTCAGTGAAGACGCATTAGTGGGAGGAGCATGTGTCAAAAATATGGCTGATGGTAGAGGCTCAGACGTTGGTGGAGTAGATATTGGTGGAGAAGTAGATGCCGGTGGTCCCTGAGTAGTCAATGCAAATGTGGATGGAGTATGGTCCAACTATGACTTAGATGCGGAGCTCCACATAATCCGTCGAGGAATTGAGGTGAAAGCTAGATGACGTTTCGGTGCCATCATGACCTGCAATATTAATGAACATTAACTAATATAACATGTTAAACAATAATATTAGCATATCGTTTGACTACTATAATTATGTATAAAATTATTTATAATTTTTAAACTATCCAAATTGGATAATCAATTGATCATTGTATATAATTCTTCCATCCGTACAAAAATATATAAATATATGGATGCCGGAGATTATGTACACTAATCAATTGACGGATCTATCGTTATGCAATGCAATAAACAAAAGCAACAAGATATAAATTCTATAATATACATTACATCCATAAATAATTAAGGATGAGCAACAAATAATTTCACTTTCTATTAGCGGCTGGCTAGAGTGAGGGTTCTCTTAGCGATCGGTATAGCTCATGATCAGCATGCCCCAAGGGTTGTCCACGATCGTCGACATGGCATGGCCCAAGACTGCTAGCATGGCTTATGGTCATCCACGACCATCGACATGGTATGGCCCAAAGCTATCGATATGGCATGGCCCATAATCCAATGGTGGGGGTTTTTTCATCGATCGATATGGTACGACCAAAGGGCATCCATGGTTGCCGACATGGCATGGCCCAAGGGCTGTCCATGGCCACGAGCATGGCTTAGGTTTTCTTATCGACTGGCACGGCCCAAGGGTGGTCTATAGCCATCGATATGGCATGGTCTAAGGCTGTCAGCATAGCCTAGGACCATCCACGATCGTCGATACGGTACGATCTAACTCAGAATCCACCAGCATGATCCAGAACCAACCGACAAGAGTTCTCTTATCCGCTGGCACGAACCAACGCCAACAGATAATTATAATAATTATAATAAAAATTATAAATATTATTATAAATATTATAAATAATTAATAAATAATACTATAAAATTTTTTTAAAAAATGATATCTGTGGCTATGGAGAGAAAATCGCATAGAGAGCTCTGAGGGTCAACAGCGATGACGTTGTAGGAAGACGGCGACGCTAAAGATAGCCTGCAAAATGAGTAAGGCACAATATAGTGAGATAGAAAGAGAAAGAGAGAGTAGGAAGAAAGCAGGTCGGGCCGAGAGAAGCGATGAGAGGAGAGTAGGAAGGGGGTGGGTTGGGCTGATGGAAGAGAGAGAGCAGGAGGGGGCGGATCATGCCGAGGGAAGAGAGGAGAGAGAAAGTAGGGATGGGTTGAGGTCGGTAGTCGAGCCAATCAAGGAAGAGAGGAGAAAGAGAGTGGGACGGGGAGGATCAGGTCGAGGAAAGAGAGGAGAGAAAGATAGAGAGAGCAGGGAAGGGTCAAGGCTGGCGATCAGGTTAGTCAGGAAGGAGAGGAGAGAGAGAGTAGGAGTGGGCAGATCGAGCCAAGGGAAGAGAGGAGAGAAATAGAGAGGGAGAGAGCGGGGAGGGGTCGGGACCGGTGGTCGGGCAGGTCGAAGAAGAGAAGAGAGAGAGCAGGAAAAAGAGGAGGAGAGGGAGGTGGTAGAGCTGGCGGACAAGCCAGTCGGGGAAGAAGGAGGAGGGTAGGTGGCAGGGCTGGCAGCCGGGCCGATCGGGAAAGAAGGGGCAAGCAGGGAGGTGGTGGAGTCGACGGTGGAGAGGATGAGGAAGGAGGAAGAGGCGGAGGTGGCAGAGCCGACGGTCGAGGAAAGAAATGGAGGAGGGAACTCGACATCGATCGAAAAAGAAAATAGAGGAGAGAGCCCCATCGACAGTAAAGAGGAGGAAGAGAGAGAATGCTTGGAGGAAAATAAAATTGGAGGCTAAATTAAAAAAAAAAAACTACCAATGATAGTGATTTTTGAACTGCTGCTTTAAATCTATGGTAGTGGTTACTCAAAACTGCTGCCATAAATCTATGGCAGTGGTTCTCAATTACCACTGCCATAGATTGAAAATAATTTTTTTATTTTTTTTAAAAATATTATATAATTCTAAAATTTAATGTCCATATTCACCATTCATTATCTAAATAATTATCATTAAAGCATCATCACAAAAGACTGCCTTGATCCAATAGCCCTAGCTTCATCGATTAGTAAAATTTAGTTTTGACGATCATGAACGATGGCACGATGATCTGAAAGATTACTAAAAGAAATAGGGATTTTGCCGATGCAATATTTAACTACGTAAAATTTTACGTTGGTAAAGAGGATAAATAGTTGCGCAAAAAGATAAACATTGATAAAATTGACATAATTAACTATGCTATAAATTAAATATCGCAAAACATAATTAGCCACGCAAAAGTAGCATCGACATTTAAATAATAGCATAGATAATGGATGGTCATAATTTTTTAATATTTAATAAATATTTGCCAACAATAAATTAGCATAGGTAATAAGACTAATTATCCATGTTAAATTCTTCCATAGGTAATTAGGCTTATTGCCTACATTTATTTAACATCGATAAATATTTTTTTTATTAATTTTTTTATTTTTATCAATAATTTGTCGATGCTAAACTAACGTAGGAAATAAGGCCAATTACCTATGCTTAACTATTACATAGATAATTAGCCTTATTTTCTATACTAAACTCATGTTGGCAAATATTTTTTTATTAATTTTTTATTTTTATAAATAATTTATCAATGATAAGTTAGCGTAGGTAATAAGACTAATTATCCATGCTTAAGTCTTTCGTAGGTAATTATGTTATTGCCGACACATATTTAACGTCTGCAAATATTTTTTTTGATTAATTTTTTATATTTTTATAAATAATTTATCGATGCTGGATTAACGTAGGCAATAAGGCCAATTGCCTACTGTTAGACTTTACGTAGGTAATTAGTTTTATTTTTTATGATAAATTAATGATAAAAAATATTTCTTTATTAATTTTTTTATTTTTATAAATAATTTATCGATGATAAATTAACGTAGGTAATAAGGCTAATTATCCATACTTAATTTTTTATAGGTAATAAGGCTAATTATCTATGCTTATTTAGTGTCAAAAAATATTTTTTAATTATTTTTTTATTTTTATAAATAATTTATCGATGCTAAACTAACGTAGACAATAAGGCCAATTGCCTACGGTTAGATCTTACGTAGGTAATTAGCCTTATTTCCTATGCTAAATTAATATCGATAAATATTTTTATTTTTTATTAATTTTTTTATTTTTGATAAATAATTTATCGATGATAAATTAACGTAAATAATAAGACTAATTATTATTAGTTTTTATAGATAATTTTCTTATTTGTAGCATTCATTATCTATGCATTTAAGAGCGTAGGCAAATATTGAGTCATTTTAATATTTTTTTTATAAATAATTTATCAATATAATTTTAGAATTTAAAATTTATCTTCATCATTCATTATCTAAATAATTATTATTAGATTATCATTACAAAGGTCTACCTCGATCATTTTGCCCTAGCTATGTCGATCAATAAAATTTGATTTCAATGGTCACGAATGATCATATGATGATCTGATAGATAGAGACCACTGATGGATCAAAAAACTTATAAAGATGATCTCAATGATATTTATAGCATACTATCAAAATTTTACCTCAATCGAATATCATTATTATAGTTAATTTAGTATAAAATAATTTTAGTCGTTAAATAAAAAATTAGTGATCAAAAGGTCAAACACGTTCGATTATAAGATAATTTTTTAGATTAATGATCTTTGCTAATACTTTAATTATTTGTATGTTGATGATCATAAAATTCAAACCACATATATATGAACAATCCAAAATTTTATGTCGCTTGATACTAATTCTTGAGATCGCTTATTTTTATAAGATCTACTTAACGTAGATGGTTCATATATGTATGATTTAAATTTTACGATTATGACCATATAAATGATGAAAGTAGTAGCAAAGATTACTTATCTAAAAAATTATCTAAATCAAAAGCCATTTGACTTTTTGATCACTCATTTTTATTTAACGATCAAAATCATTTCTTACTAAATTGACCATGATAATGATGTCCGATTGAAGTAAAATTTTTATAGTATGTTATAAATATCATCAAAATTATTACTATAAGTTTTCAAATCTATTGGTGATCTCTATTTATCATATCATCATGCAGTCGTTCCTGACCGTCGAGATGAATTTTATTGATCGACATAACTAGGGCAACCTGATCGAAATAGACTTTTGTAATGATAATCTAATAATAATTATTTAGATAATTAATGATGAAGATGAGCTTTAAATTTAATAATTATATCCATAAATTATTTATAAAAATATAAAAATTAATTTAAAAATTAATGAAAGATAATTAAGTTATTATCGACATAAAATAATCATCGAAAAATAAACTTTTAGCGATGTAAGAAAACATTAGCAAATAGAATAATTATCTACGTTAAAGGTTAACATAGGAAATTTATTTATTTTTGATATTTAGTTTTCATCAAAAATTATTTTTTAAATTTTTTTTATTTTTAAATTTTAATTATATATTTTGCGATTCTAATTTTAATTTTAAATAAAATTTTTGTGATATTTACTTATCATCGATAAATTATTATATTATGATTAAAATATTATGTTGGTAATAATTTTTATTAAATATTTTAATTTTTATTAAACTTTTTTCAACGTTTCATCTATGTTTTTATTAAACATAACTAAGTCCGAATTTACCGACGATACTTTGCATCAGTAAAATATTAATTTTTTTAATATTTTTTGATATTTTTTATTCATCGATAATTAGTATTATCGATGTAAATTTGCGTCGGTAAATTTTTTTAGAAATTTATCATCCCTCCCTCCGTGCATTTCGTCTCCCACCCCCGCCCTCCTATTTTCCCCATCCGAACCCTCTCCATCGACTATCTCCTTTTTTCTCCTTCTCTATTTCAATCTCTCTCACCATCGGTGGTCTCCACCTCCACCTCTACCGTTGTCGTCGTCGCCTTTGTCGCCGTCGCGGTGCCGCCATGTCGCCACCCCAAAAAAAGTAAAATTCTTTTTTTTTTTGCGTTTGCATTCTCGGGGAAGGGATGGGATGGGGTTGGTTGCCTCAGAATGGAAGTAGGAAAGGAGGAGGGGAGGGGTGGGGCGGAGGGTAACCATGGGCCGAGGGTGGAGCCGGGGTGTGGAGGTGGAGCTAGCAGTGGCGATAGGTACCCTGGGGGTGGTGCGGAGGTGGATAGGAGGGAGGCACAGACGGAAGGGGAGGAGGGTACGGTTGACAATGGTGACCGATGGTGGGGACTTAGATGGGTTGTGGGGTGGTGATGGCGATGGTGCGACGGATACCAAGGATGGCTTAGGGGTGGAGGGGAGGGAGGCACGGATGGAGGGGAAGGGGGTGTAGGGGCGGTGGTGACGGTGGGAGGGGTCGTAGGGGGCGGTGGTGACTGTGGGAGGGGGCGTAACTAGGGGGCGGTGGTGATGGTGGGAAGGAGGACGCAGGCACCAGGAGGAGAAGGGAGGAAGGAATTTTTTTTTTTCCATAATTTATTTATTTATTTATTATGCTTGATGCAATAGTAGGTAATAACCTATAGCATTTCTGTTGAGGGTAATGAGATTCTATCTCTTAATTATTTTTGAATTAGACTAATGATTTCTTTTGAAAATTTTTTTATTTTATTTTAATGATCATCCTTTTTACCACTCTCCTTAGATTATCTTGCAGTATCAAATTGCTGATATTTTTCATGAATCATATGAGGAACACACCTCTCTGTACTTCAACGATATGATCCTTCTGAAGGTATCTATATTTTTACTTCAACGATAATATGATAAATCATCGTTTCTAAAAGAAAAGGCTGTTATAATCAAATTATCAATGTCATAACATAAATCAACCATAATATAATAGAATAATTAAATTATATTATTATTCATACAATAATATATCAAAAATAAAAATAACAAATAATAGCTATTATTAATATTATTTAATAAACCTTATGAGGAGATAATGGCTAAATAATTACTATATCAATGCTAGTAATGTATATACGTAATGTAGTGGAGATTATCAAAGTTATTATAATAGCAGTTTTATTATAATGACTAATTTAAATCATTGAAAAACCTCCCATGTTTCCATGCGTAACATGAGGGGCAATTTGGTATTTTGGTATTTGGCATAGTTAGATAGGGATATTTGATTAGTAGTCAAACAATGTATAACCACGAGTAATTTCTAGAACAATTAACTTCAAAAAAACTTTAAAATAATATAAACCCAATATGGGGAGGGAGGGGGGAGAGAGACGGGAAAAACATGCTAGAGAGAGAGAGGGAGGAGGGAGGAGGGTGAGATGTGCAGCGCCAACTTCAAGGTCGACACCTATTCCAGGATTAACAGCATGCCACGAGTTGGCAGCACCACCAACTAGACCATCTAGAATGAATCCATGTTGTAGCTTTCTACTCTTGGCAACAACAAGAGACCAATTCCAATCCTCTCTTAGTCTGCCTTTCTTCTACTTCTCTGGATTCTATTTCATCTTCTTTGTATAAATGGGTTTTGAGTTTCCTTTGCAGTCTACCTACCATGGTGGTGCTCGTCTGTTGCAAATGGACAAAGGTGTATAGGTGTCTGGTTGTATATTTAGTATCTTATCTTTTATATATATGGATAAAAAATTGACTGCTGAGGCTAGTTATTGACTCATCCCTGATTACAATCTCTCTCCCTCTATCCTTTCACTGCCATTGGATCGATCAAAGTTCCCAGCATGTGGGTGAATGTGTGGCCTTGCGTGTTAGGACAGATATAGTTGTTTCAACAAAAAAATTAATTAGTTTTAAAAAAAGAAGAAGAAGACTACTACATTTGGTTAGCCTTAGCCTTTTTTGTACTATTTAAGGTATCATTACATCAATGCCTTAAATAGTAGTTTTTGTAATCCAATTAATGCTGTCTAGTCTATAATTCATTTCATAATTGGTAGGCTAATTCACAGGCTAACTAGTTGGCTTCTTCGCATCTGCTAGAGTACTCCATTATTTTTATCAAGCTCTTGAGTTTCTATTATTGATGTTTGTCTTGGAATACATATTTCTATTCCTTATACTATCCTTCATTTATCATAATTTTCTTTTGGAGTTAATTTTATTAAGTATTTCTCTCTAATGCTCTTTTCAATGATAGATCTAGCTTGTTAAGACTATATTCATGATTATTTACTTTTAGTTATTAGTTATATAAATAAATTTTTTATTTATAAAATATATTGCATAAAATATTAAAAACATCCATATTTTAGAGAAAATACTATAAAAATATAGAGTTATCCCTTTTTGATAAATTAGGATACAATTTCTGAATGTATGTTTAGAGATGGACTCGAAATTGCATGCATTAAGCCGTAGATTTTCGTTCAAGAGTCGATCTCAATCAAGATCGACTCTTGGATGCCCCAATTTTTGACATTTTAAAATTTTTTTAATCTTATTATTGTTATTAATCGATATTTTATTTTATTATGTGGTGTTCAGTAGTTCTCTCTCATATGTTCTTCGGGTATATATTGGATAGGATGCATAGGCACCGTATTCACATTGTATACTTGGAGAATCATGAGAAGATGCTGTCGAAATTTTTATAATAATGAAATAAAATATCAACTAATAATAATAATAAGATTATTCTTTTTTGAATGGGATATGGCCATACCTATTAGAAATGGATAGGATTATGCATTCTTAAAATCTTACTAATAACACGTACTTTAATGGTGAACATTTTTCATGGATAGATAAAAAATATCGATAAGAGTTGGATGAATGCTCGCTCTATCATCTTACCTGAATACCGATAAAGTATTAGAAATTTTATAAGATTTGCACGTTCAAGAGTCGATGATCCTAATAGAATCAAATATCCTTATCGGAGATGTCACAATAATTACTTCCAGCCTACAGATACAGCATTTGAGCATTTGTTGAATTGGGGTATGGATAGAAAGTATACTATTTGAGATTTGGATGAAAAAAGTAGATCTACTAACATAAGAGACCAACATACGGGTCAACAGGCAGAATCAATTAGCATCAATGAGATGTTAGATGATTTATATGAAAGGATATATTTTGACAACTCTTCAGAGAGTACGGATAATGCAAATGATGGACATTTTGAAAAACTCATGAGAGATGCCAAGGAGCCATTGTATCTAAATTGTAAGAAGTTCTTGATGCTTGAGTACTTGATAAAACTGGTCCATGGTAAAACCATGTTTGGTTGGAGTCAAAAGTCATTTGACTTTATATTGAACTTAATCAAAGAGGCATTATCGGATGGTGAAAAACTTTTAAAATCATATTCAGAGGCAAAAAAGTATATGCGTGAACTTGGACTGAGTTATACACTAATATATGCATGCAAGAATGATGGTGCATTATTTTATAAAGAGCATCAACACTTAGATTGTTGCCCAGAATATGGTGAGTCAAGATATGCTGAAGATTCTGAAAGAGGTAAGAAGCGGTCTTACAAGATTTTAAGATACTTTCCATTAACACCAATACTTCAGAGACTTTATCAGTCATCGAAGACCACTGAGGCAATGAGATGGCATCATGAGATGTGAATTCCTGAGGATAACATCATTAGTCATCCGACAGACTCTATAGTTTGGAGGAAATTTGCTAAACAATATCCTCAATTTGCTAGTGACCGACGCAACATTCATCTTGGTCTAGCATTTGATGATTTCAATCCATTCGAAAGCGTGAGCAATGCTTACAGTATGTGGCCGATTATGCTAATATCGTATAATGTTGCACCATAAAAATATATGAAAGAGCCATTTTTATTTTTATCATTGCATATTTTTGAACCTAGAGCTCCTGATAATGAGATAGAAGTTTATCTGTGACCTTTAATTGATGAATTGAGAGAACTTTGGAAGATTGGTGTTGAAACATACGATTCAGTTAGTAAAAGAAACTTTCGATTGCATGCGATGATAATGTGGATAATTAATAATTTTTTGACATATGGCAACCTATCTGGATGGAGCATAAAAGGATATTTGGCATGTCCAATTTACAATGGTGATAGCAGTTCCATTGGACTGAAGTATGAAAGAAAAATTATTTATATGGGTCATTGCAGGTTTTTACTATCTAATCATTCTTGGAGAATCCATCAGAATCGATGCTTCAATAAAAAGTCAAAGATTCATGGGCCATCTTGTATGATGAGCGGAGATGACATATTAGCACAACTAGAGATCATTTATAGTGTTAAATTCGGTAAAGTTTTTGGAAGTCGCAAGTGAAAGCGTAATGAATCAGAGCTGAACTGGACGAAGTAGAGCATATTTTTTGAATTACCTTACTGGCAATATCCTACATCATCATAATTTGGATATCATGCATATTGAGAAGAATATTTATGATAATATTATCGAAATACTTCTTAACATCAAGAAAAAAATAAAAAAATAATTCGAATTCTTGGCTAGACCTGAAAAGAATGGGAATACGGCATAAGTTGCACTTGGTGCCCCATGATGATGGGAAATTCTTAATGCAAACTGCAAGTTATACATTGCATGGCGATGAGAAAAGAAATTTTTGTGAGTGGTTAAAAATCATAAGATTTTTTGATGGCTAGGCCTCCAACATTTCAAGCCGTGTGAACTTGAAAGACGGTAGTATCTTGGGTATGAAGAGTCACGACTCTCATGTACTATTGCAGCATCTTATACCTATTGTGATGCATGGTTTCTCCACCATAAGGTACAGAATGTACTTATTGAATTGGATATTTTCTTTCAAGAATTATGTTGTCAGAAACTCCAAATTGATATACTTAAGAAGCTTCAATCAGATATTATCCTATTGTTGTGTAAGCTGAAAAAAAATTTTCTACCATCATTTTTTGATTTTATGATACACTTGGCTGTTCACCTTCCAAGGGAGGCTTTGCTTGTCGGGCCAGTTCAGTATCGATGGATGTATCCTGTTGAACGATAATAATATTGCAAAAAATCTGATTTCTTTACTTAATTTATAATCATAATAAAAAAATAATTACATATTTTTTATCATTTTGCATGTATAGATTCTTATATAAATTAAAATAATATGTGTGAAATAAAACACGTCCAGAAGGATCAATTATGAAAGTATATATCTCTACAGAGTATCTTACATTCTGTTCGATGTACCTTGATGATATGAAAATATGATTTAATCATAAAGAGCGCAATGCAAATAAGGAGTGGGCCGACATTGAATCAACATTATCTATTTTCAGGATTAATGTTCGTCCCATTAGTGGAAGAAAGTACAAATATATGGACATAGAAGAATGCAAGCTGGCGCATTTTTATGTACTAAATAATTATGAAGAAATCTATCATTTTATGGAGTAAGTATCTTTACATAATCAATATTATATATTTTTCATGAGGTAATTTAAATAATAAGCATGTATTCATTGTAGAGAGCATAGAGATGTATTATTATAATAAAATAATAGAGATATCGAGGGACGACATCGAAGGGAGTTCGTAGCTTGGTTCAGACAACGTGTAAGCATCATAATAGTTTTATTCAACTTTTTATTACATGTAATGTGTACATAGTCTAATTTATTTTAACTTATGTGTATGTTATTGTAGATTATGTTAATATATCATAATAAAGAAGATGGTGCAATCAAAAAATTATATGATTTGGCATGCCACCTCGATCCTAGGATTTCATGTTATAGCTCATGTATTATTGGTGGTATGAGATTTCATATAAGAGAGCTTGATATGCAGTGGCGGACTCAAAATAGTGAAATTTTTACATTGAAAATGGATAGAGATAATGAGATTGAATATTATGGTATCCTTTTCGACATTATATAGTCAAGATATGTGTCAAAATGATTTATTTATCTATTTAAATGCCAATGGTGGGATATCAGCAATAATAGGATGGGTATTCATAAAGATGCATACTTCATAAGTGTCAACTTTGCAAGAACATGGTATCAATCGGATCCTTTCATACTCGCTAGTCAAACAAAACAGGTATTATACCTAAAAGATATAAAATATAAAGATGAATGTCATATTGTACAAAAAATTGCACCAAAGGATGTTTATGACATAGATGTTCGTTCCGAAATAGAAATAGATGAGAATTTCTTTCAGAAGGAATAGAATACAACTAACTTGGAACAGTACAGTGTCGACATTGGAAGCACATCTACTCTGACTAGGGATGACGTGCAACCTAATAATATTGATGTTAGCAAATTAAATCTGAACGTGTCAGAGGATCATGATGACAGTGATGACAACTTCATAAATGATGAAGAGAAAGATTATACATTGATGGATTATGATGATGAAGATGTTGATAATCCTCCTAATGAAGATACAAACATTAATTGATAATATATAATTTTTCAAGAAACTCATGTCTTAAATTTCATATATCATTTAGTATTGATATAATTTTTATCAAATATTATATTATCTCTAATATATTGTTTGATACAAATATGGCATCAAGAGGACGATCCCGGAGGCTTGCACGAGGAGATGCCGGTGCATCGACTTCTCCTGATGATCAGACGGTCACACTAGCTAGTTCAGATTGATTTTACATATTATAATTTTTTATATTTAATTTATTTTAATTTTTTATCATTTATAAATAATTAATTTTAAGTTATGCCATTAGGAGGACGATCTGATGGGGGGACCGACATTGAGATGTCAATACCTCTTCATCATCTCAACTGCACACTATTGGTGAGGCAGGCACATCATCTCATATCATAGATTATTTTTTTATGATTTATTTATTTTAAGTTTTTATCATGTATAAACAACTGATTTTAAGCTTTATATTTTATTGCAGCTACTAATACTATGATTAGGCGGATACGTGGAGCCGTCAGAAATGAGAAGCTGAAAGAATGGAGGAGGGCACATCCTGGGAAGAGAATGAGGATTGTCATCCCATCGAAATATGTCATGCCAGTTGAGCTCCATGTTAGGGATCCATACGCGTGCGAGGTAGGTATTATTATCCATTCGTATGCTCCCCTGATGCTGACTAATTAGTGCAGAGTTACGAGACCATAGCAACAGATCCTCAACCATTTATAGGAATCTAACGATCCAAAAATCATCAAAATTGGATGCAGATCAGCTCAGATCGGGTCGGATTAAATTCTGACCGTTGGATCGCGCTTGATGGAGGAAATCTGGCTGCAAATCATGCGCTTGAGAGTTTGATCACCGTCGGGAGCTTTCTGGACCGTCGGATCATCGCCTGGATCGAGCACTGCAGTTCGATGGTGATCCGAGTGAAATTGGCAATCGAAAAAAATGCTGACCGTTCGATCTTAACCACAATCAACCGTAGCCGTCCGATCGCGCAATCACTGTTCTCATGGACCGCGTAGACCGACCGCACCACACACCGCAACCAATCAACACTTCTGTCGTCGAGTGAAATGACCAAATTGCCCTATGAGCTGCGATAAATTTCTGTAGACCCTTTAAGGGTCTAGGTCCACCACGTGGCAGACTCTGATTCACTGGATTTTGCTGAGCTGGCGATCCACGCCTGGATCGTAGACCGGCTGATGGCTTCAATGGTTGAGTCGGCTTTGATGGCTTGGCTTGGCTTGGTGGCTCGGCTTGACTTGATGGCTTGGCTTGCGGAGCCGGCTGAGCCATTTTTTTATTTAATTTTTATTTATTTTATATTTTTAAAAATTCATAACTTTTCTATTTTAGCTCCATTTTTCTTGAAATTTATTTCGTTATGATAAAAAAAATGAGCTCTTTCTATTGATAATAAAATTTTATTTTTTAATTTTTGATTATTTTTTAATTATTTTTTAATTAATTTTTAATTAATAAAATAAGAATTTTTTAAAAATTATATATAAATTGATTGATAATTTTTAAAAATTAATATAAATTAATTAATAAATTAATACTTTTATTGGTGAATTTACGATGCTTATCACACCCTCCAACTTAAGCTTTGCTCGTCCTCGAGTAAAGAAAAAATTTAGTTTTAAATATCTTTTAACTTTAGAGTTTCAAATTTTACCTAAGCAATTTTCAAAATGGCCATTGATATTCAGCAGAGCTTAAATAAGATATATCATTGGAGTATTAATACTTATCAATAGAAAAATTAAGTAAAAAATATTAAATTTTTTAGAACTTTTTCTAAATTATTCCACTTTTATCTCTGATTTATCTAATTTCATATAGGCAGGTGTATTGCTACTTTCGTCCTTCATTTATTAATTTTTATTTTTATATTGCCCACTTTTTGATGCGAATATCATTGCTTACTTAGGCAATGGGATCCGGTTACTCGGTGGAAAATTAATTTTTTTTTTTTTTTATTTTTAACGTTGTACCACTATTGAGTGTCTTAACTTCTTAAGCTTTTTATTTGATCCATGTAGCGAGTCTTGGGCCAATGACTCCCAAATCAGTTGGCTTTAGGGCACTAGGTATAGAATACCCCTCGGGCTTATTAGCTCGAATCAAATAGGCTACGAGTTAAGACTAGCTTTACAACGAGCTTCTTTGCCATTTCCACCTTTTGACGCGAAACTCAATGCTTGCTTAGGAAAAGAGGCCCGGTTACTCAGTGAGAAGTACTTAGAAACTATTTTATTAAAATAAATTTTTATATGAAGAAACGTATAGTTACCCAACACAAGCCTATAAAAAGTAGACTTTTCTTTGATGCTAATAGAAATAATTAGAAATGCTCTAAGGAAAAATTTTTTATGTTCTAAACTTAACTCTTTATTGAATTTTCTTAATACTTGATTCCTCAATATCTCATAGATTCTCTAATCTGTGTATCAATTTTCTTTTAAAAATGCTTAGTTTTATTCGATTCTTAAGCATAATCAAGTATCTAAATACTAAATACTAACTTTTTCGAGGACTTAAAATTTTAAAATTTTTTTTATTTTTCTCTTCCCCCAACTTAATCGACATTGTCCTCAATGGAGAAGAAAAAATAAAGGATGTAATAAAGAACATGAAAGAATACACCTAACTCAGTATATTTTTTTTTTTTAGTCCAGCACATACCTTTGAAAATTTGAGCTTCCTCCAATTTATTCAAATTATCTTAAAAATAAAATAAACTAAAAAAATAAATTAGATAAAAACTAAATATTGGGTTACCTCCCAACAAGCGCTAAGTTTACCATCTTCAGCCAGACATAATGTAGCTCACTATCCTATGTCGAATATTGGGTTGACAAATTCTAATTATTTTGGATTGCCAATCTCAGAAAGTTAATTTTTAATCTCATTATTGATATATTCACTGTTAATTTTAGGGATATAATTTATGATTCCATTCTCAGACCCATGTTTATTAAGAATTTCTCCTATTTGTTTTTCTAAAATGCTCATGAATGGAGTTTTAGGAGTTAAGTTTGATTCAATGGGTGCTGGAATGGTGACTAAAGGCAGTTTTAATTCTGGAGGTAAATTAATGTGATCCTGCTTAAACAACTCCATTGACATTTTATTACATGCCTTTTGATTTTTATAAGAAGAACCAGCTTCTAGGGTTGAAGGGAATAGGACATTAGGTTTATAAGTCTCGGGTAAATCATCTATTCTCTTTTTCCTTATTTCTATCTCATTTAAACTGGAACTAGCATCAGTACTAATTCCTGGCTTGGGTTCTTCTATGTGGTTAGTCTCAGTACTAACCAGTTTCTCTAAATTTTTATTTTGGCTAGCATCAGTACTAGCCTCTCTCACCTGGTCTTGGTATGGGTCCATAAGAATCCTATAGCTTTTAAGTTCAGGAATTACTTTGGCATTCTCAAATTGGAGATTCTTAGATGAAACATTAGATTGATAATTTAATCTAGGTGGTTGGTGGTCATTAGGTGGGTTGTTTGAAATTGGTAGGTTCGGTAGTTGATCTAGTTCTCTCCTCATGTTAGACTCAACTAATTGTCCTATTTGAGCTTCTAGTCTGGCGATAGATTGCTGTTGAGTTAGAATTAATTATTGAAGTTGGTTAAATCTATCATCAGCTAGATTGGTCTATTGAGGAGGTGGGTATGAAGGCTGATTATAATATGATGGCTGGTTAAACTGACTAGGCTGACCATTATTATAGGCATAATTTTGATATTGGGATCTATTTTGATAATTTTGCTTAAGTGAAATTTGGGTCTGAGCCTGAGTCTGTTGGGATGTCCAAGAAAAATTAAAGTTACTCCAATCTGAATTATATGAATTTGAAAATGGGTCATTAATCAATTTGGAGTATCCTTGAGTAGCTTGAACTTGTTCTTGGATAAAATATGGAAATTGTGCAGCCATAGGACATTCACTCACATGATGGGTTGGGCTAGCACAGATTGAACAAATCTCCTAATAATTAGAAGATGATGTGAATTGTGCAGGAGATTGTTGACCTAGGATTAGGAGTTGATCTATTTTCTGAGCAAGAAGATCAACTTTATCTAATTTTTGGACTATTAGGTTTAGATTAGCCATTTAATTATTATGTTTAATGTGAATCAACCATTCAATTAAGTTCAACTAAATCAGAAAAAGCAATTTTCTACCGTGCATGTATTAGTGCAACCCTATTGTGTGGTTCAAAAAAAAATTTTAGATTTTTTTTTATTTTTTTTAATTATTATTATTATTATTATTTTATTATATTAAAAATTAATTATTTTATTTATTAATTAAGTTTAATTATTTTTTAAATATTTTTTAGTTAGTTAAATTTAATTTTTATTTTATTTTATTTTATTTTATTTTTTTAGATGAGAAAAAAAAAGAAAAGTTCTAAAGAAGAGGTCCTAAGGAGTCCTTGAATTAAGAAGAAAGAGAAGAATTAGGTTTAATTAGGTTTGATATTGGTTAGCAATCAAGTTGGTCAATCAATCCTGACTAAGGGTTATCCTAGATCTAGACAGCTCCTAACTGCCAAGGTCACCTTCAAGCCCTCCAAGTGTAGGATTAGCCAATCAACTGGCCAGGTAAGTGTAAGGTCGGTGGGAGTCCCCCCGTTGCTTGCCTTAGACACCAATTGTGCTTGGCCAGGTAAGCGAACGGAACCAATTAGAAACCACCTTCCTTCGGGCCCAATCATCCCTGAACCACTTTCCTAGACACCAGTCAAATTGACTTATCCTAACCTGGTTCAACTCTTAGGATTCCTTGTCCTATTGAGCTCGAGTTCCTAGGGTTGATGTCTAATTGATTTTAAAATTAAAGGCTTAGGTCAATGCAGGATGCTGGTTGGTTGTTTGTGGGCCAAGAAAGGTGATGAAATTCCCACCTTATCTTGTTTAATTGGGTTGTGCCCTTAATTTGGTTTAATATGAATATGCATAAAAAATTTTCAATCAAAGGGTTCTATGCAATTTAAACTAGATGCATGCAACTAAGTAAATTTTAAAAGGCTTACCTTGCCTCCAGCAATCATCAGAAAAAAATAAAAATAAAAATAAAATAATATGATGCATGCTCTAAGCAGTTAGAATTTCTAATCTTATCATGAGGCTTTTAATTAGATTTAAATAAATATTTTTTTAAAATTAATTTAAAAAATAAAATAAATAAATAAATAAAATAAAAAGAAAAGAGAACTAGGGTTAGGATTGATCTCACCAGGCAAAACTTCTGATTCTTTTTGTTCTTCTTTTTTTTTCTATAAATAATAAAAAAATTTAGCAAGAAAATAAAAATTTTATTTATAATTTTTTTATAGAAAAATCAAAGAGATCAAAAATTTAATATCCGTGCCTTCCCCGACAATGATGCCAAAAACTTGATAGGAAGCGTTTGTCGAAATTATTTTTAATTTATTTAAAATAAATTAAAGAAATCAAAATCAAAAATCAAAAATCTTTCCCGGCAATGGCGCCAAAAACTTGATAGACACGCGATGTTGTCGTTAAGACACCATGTTTATCAGTTCAATCCGACTTCTTAAAATTATTGAAAATACGTAGATAGCAGTGAGTCGGATCGAATCCACAGAAAAGGTAGTATTTTTAGATTTGAAATCTTTAAATTTTTTTCAGAAGAAAAAAAATAATTTGAATTTTGAAATAAAAACTGAAGTCGGAAGATTGAAAATAAAAATTAAAAGATGCAGAAATTTAAATTTGGTACTAAGATCTATTAGTTAGATCTTAGCATCTACTTGCAATAAAATAAAATATAATAATTAAAGTATAGAAATTAAATTATAATAAAAATAAAAAGCAAGAAACTAAAATGTAAAAAATAAAATTTTTATTAATTAAAATTTTAAAATTTAAATATATAAAATTTAAAAAGAATAAAATAAAATAAAATAGCCTGATCTCTGATCTTGGATCGGCATTGGCAGAAAGATGGTGTAGAAGCTCGGCTCTTCTTCTCGGCATCCGTTGCTTTGAAGCAGTCTTTAACCCATAGCCTGGCTTCGCCCTGTACTAAAGCTTCACCTTGATTGGAGATATTGATTTTTGGAGGCCTGGGGTCCTTTTTATAGAGCTAGGAGGGTTGAAAAATTTACTTCTAGGCAATGTGGGACTAATGGCCTTTGTAATCATCAAAATCTTAATAAAATTTAAATTAAAATAGCTCT
>QRFJ01000121.1:140000-239851 GCA_006176705.1 Cocos nucifera | reverse complement strand
TGCTAAGCATCCTGGCCTTCCCTTCACCATTTTACATGAATTTCCACACTTGACCTAAGTGTAGAGACCCAGTTACTAGGCTTTGGGCAATCCACATACCTCTATCTTTTGCACTTTATTTACAGGCAGGTAGCTTTTTCCTTAAATTCAATTTTTTTTATTAGAATGTATATTAATTATCAATTTTCAGTGATAATTGAATCCTCAGTTGGCCTTATAATCAATACCTACTTTGCCTTGTTAGTGTGCATGTGCAATAAAAAGTGCTAATAATCTTTTAATGACCTAAGTAGGCTGCTAAAAGTTGACCAACTAATCTACTTCTTTAACTCATTACATTCATTAGCAAATAATTCTATCTTTTATCACTTATCCAACTTATCTTGCTCAAGATTTTCTTCTTGACACATGAGTTTTGTTTTTTCTTTATATAATTATTCTACATTGTCTTAAAAGAGAAAAAAAAATAAAGGATGTAATAAAGGACGGGAAGGAATACACCTGATTTTATTCAGTCTGGTTCTTTGGAGCTTTGAAATTTTACTTGAGTTCTCATTAATTTTTCTATAAAATTGAAAATACACACCAGAGCAGTAAAAGAGCAACAATAAATTACTGAAAAATAAAGGAAAAAAAAATGATCAAAACTAAAAAGAAAAGAAATAACTTATCTAGTAGTTCTGATTTATAGTCTTCAGCTTGACTTTCTTTGAGTTCTAAAGTGGATCAATCTGGTGCCATTTCAATTAGAATACTTTCATGTTTGATTGCATCCTCTTTCAATTTGACATTGTTCGCTTTTATTATCTCAAACTTATTTTCTACAGAATTCTCATATAATGGATTATCAATAATATCAATTAGAAAATAAGTTTGATTATCATCAGGATGTTTAGTATCTTTGAAAATATTAAAAGTAACTTATTCGTCTTGGACTCTAAGAATTAATTTCTCTTGTTGAACATCTATTAAAGCTCCTCCAGTAGCTAAAAATGGTCTTCCTAAAATAAGGGGTACATCATAATCTTCTTCCATATCAAGAACAATAAAATCAACAGAAAAAATAAACTTGTTTACCTTTACCAAGACATCCTCCACTATACCTCTTGGATATTTAATGGATCTATCGGCTAATTGAAGAATAATAGTGGTAGGCTTTGGTTCTCCTAGACCCAGCTTTCTAAAATTAGAAAAAGGCATGAGATTAATGCTTGCTCCTAAATCACATAAAACTTTATCAAAACTATAATCACCAATAATGCAGGGGATAGTAAAACTTCTTGGGTCTTTTAGCTTCTGTGGTAATTTATTTTAAAGTATTGTTGAGCATTTTTCATTCAAATTTATTCTCTCATGCTCCTTCAGCTTTTTTTTATTTGTTAAGATTTCTTTGAGAAACTTGGCATACCTTGACATTTGAGTAATAGCATCTACAAAAGAAATATTAATATATAAATTATTTAAAATTTTGAAAAAGTTAGAAAATTCCTTATCTGGATGCTGTATTTATCTCTTTGGGAATGGTGGTGGCGGCACGTAGGGCTTCACATTTGGATCAGCAAATCGTATACTTGGAGACCATCCATCTACTGATTGTTTTGGTGACTGACGAGTTTGAGTTGATGGTTCCTTATTTGTAGTTGACTCTTCAGTCTCTTTCTTCTGATGTAGCTCCTCTAACTTTGTTCCACTTTTTAAGGTGATAGCTTGACTTGCTCCCTGGGATTTGTCTCCGTGTTGCTGGGAAGGATCCTTGAGGTCTCTCGAGATTATCTTAGCCCATTTGACTAGTTTGCATCTCCAAGTTTCGAATTGCTGCTGTTTGGTCCTGCCTAAGTTTGGCTTCCAAATTTTTTATAGTTGCTTCTTAGTTTTGCATAAATTTGACCATCAGCTCTTCCATGTTGGACTTCTTTTCAAGTACTTGGAATCCCGGGGGTGGCTGTTATGCTGCATTTTGATTGCTCCATAAGAATTTGGGTGCTGCTCCAACCCTTGATTGTATGTGTTGGAGTAAGGAATTATTTTATTGCGGCCTGAAAAAATTATCAATATAATTAGCTGTATCAATTGTTTTAGCAAAAGAATTACCTGTCTGACAATTGTTCGTATCGTGTCCTCCTCCACACAGGTCATAAGTAATGCTCTGAACATGCATAGCTGTTCTCTTTGAGTTGTTGACTTTGGCTCTAAGGGCTGCAATTTCAGCTAGTAAAGTTGGCACGCAATCTACTCCCTGCACAGCTGCTAGTCTTTTGGCATCATACGCTCTGTCTGCCATTTGATAGCTATTGATGCATCTCATCGATTAGATCGAAGGGCTTTTTCCTCTATTTTTGATTAATGATTTCCTGCTCGCTGCATCAATCATAGATCGATTAGTAGGAGATAAACCATTATAGAAAATTTGATACCTAAAGCCATTATGGGTAGTTGATGATGTGGACATCTCCTCAGCAGTTCCTTGAAATGCCCAAGCCTCATATAGTGCTCCATGTCCATCTGCATAAAACAAGTGATAATGCGTTGCGCTCAGCAAAAAAAAAAAAGAAAAGAAAAAAAAAGGCAGTGTGAAAGCTACCTTAATTCATGAGTATAAAATTGAGAATGTATAAAAAATTGACCAAAATAGATGATAAGAGAGGATACTTTTATTCTTTTAATTTAATATTGAAATGCTAAAGTTAGTCATCATGAACATAAGTGCTATAGATCTTTGATGTACTCTAAGAAAGTTTTTAATTATATTGACTGAAAAATTTGCTTCTGAAGCTCAATGCTTAGTTAGCAGTATTTTCTAAACTTTTTGACCTTTAATCCTAGATTTTATCTTTGTGATGGATAATCTTATTGAAACATGGTATTAAATAAAATATTGCTAAGGGACTAGCAATGACTAAGTTGGGGGGTGTGATAAGTGGTAAAAATATACTAATAAAAGTATTAAATTATAAAATAAATTAATTTATTTTATTAAAAATTAATATTTTTATTAATCTTATATAGGAAAGAAGGCCACCAATGTGAAGATCTTATTTTTTTAGTTCAGATGAAAAAAATTTCAGACAAAATGGACTTCAAACGAGCCCAGAATCGAATTTCAAAAAAAAAAAAAAAACCGTCGACGCAACGCTGACGTTAGCATTTTTCGCGGCGCATGATGGACCATTTGAAGGGTATTTTGGAAATTTCATAGAAAGAGGCACGCTTTGATTGGTTGAAGAACGCGACGGTCTATGCAACACCGGGCTCACGCATGGTCCACGGAGGGCAATTTGGAAATTCTGGCTGATCCAATGGGCGGTTTTCACTGAAGCTTGATCGGACGATCGAAACGAAGGCGCTGATGGACGGCATCCATGGCTCCCAATCGAGATCCAATGACTGATATTCATCCCGACGTTAAACAATAGATCAGAAGGCTTCTTTCAACGTGATTGGACGGTCCAGATTTGATCCAATGATTGATCCAACGGCTGATATTAAATTCGACTTGATCTGGGTTATTTTAAGAGATTTTTGAGTAGTTTTTGGACTGTTTGATCAATATCTAATGGCCAGAATTATTCAGATCTTAATTTGAGTTATTTTAGGAGTCTTAAACCTAGTTTTTGATGGATTTTGGGGGGGGAATTAAACTCTTTATCTATTAAAAAAGAGTTTATTATCGTGAAAGAAGGGAGGAATTAGAGAGAGATGGAAAGAGAGAAAGAGAGAGAGAGGGAGAAAAAGAGAGAGAGAGAGAGAAAGAAAGAGGAGAGAGGTAGAAGAAAAAAAGTGATTTATGAGAAAATCAAAAAAGGATTTTTGATTTTTCTTCGACGATCAAGACATCGATCAAGGAGCCTCTTCTTCTTCACTAAGTTCTCCACATCAAGAGCAGCAGACAATCAATTTCAGCAATCAAACAATCTAATTTTTCTATACTTTTTATTTTATTTGCTATTTTTGAATTTGTTATCATGAACTAAATTTTATTTTACTAAGGCTAAGGTGTAGCCACTCTTTTGATGCAATATTTAGTATGATTTATTTTTAAATTTTATTCATTAGGAGTATATAAATCTGATCTTAATGCTTTTAGATTACTGGCCATCTTCTAATTGATCTTATGAACATAGATGTTATGGACCAAGTACATCTATGTTAATGTTTCTTGATTATATACCTTGTATTATGAATCAAATTAGAATTCATATGCATGCGAGAATTTTAGTACGCTTTGGACGCAGCGTATTTTAATTAGAAGGTTTCACAAAACTTAATACATTAATATTTATTTAAATTACACTTGAACCAAAGAGTAATTAATAAATATTAATAGTTTTGCTATGCCTGGACCAAAGGATAGTGAATAAATTAGGAGACTCCACCGTCCATGAAATAAAATTAATCTAAAAATTTGAATATTGTATTGACTGAGTTGGTGAACCGATTACCTTAGTAATCCATTGCTCTTGAGTTTAAAACCCTAATAATTTGTACTCTCTCTATTTAATTAAAAACTTTTAATTATTTTTTTATTTTATTCTTTAATTTTTTATTCTCATAAATCGATCTTCTAAATAAAGCATAGGAAAGAGCTTTTCAGTACTTATTTTCTAATCCTCTAGGGACGATACTCTACTCATTCACTTTATTACTTGATCGACTGGTGCACTTATCATAGCTATAAATTAGCACGCATCAGCTCGCTACCATGCGGTATGGCCGTCACCATCAATCAAGCTCCGTCTATAAACAGGACCCTTCATATATGCTATCTTTGAGCCCAAAACTCTCCTCTTCCTCTCTAAACTCTGCCAAACTCACTCCAGAGCACTCCATATCTATTGGCAAAAGCTGACTTGATTGTCGGAGGGTCCTATCGGAGCCACCCCCCATCGACTTCGAATGGGACTTTATTTTATAGGTCCTCGACGGCGACCTCGTCCACCTCCGCTGCAGCTGATTCTAGTGATAATCAGTTTCTGCACCAACAATCATCATAAGACTGCTCCTCATCCATCGAGGTAGATAGATTCCATCTTGGTGCAACCCAATTTGTATAATGAGCATGCTATAGCCAACATATACCTCAGGATTTCGAATGGCTAGGAGATCGAGTCATGGTGTAGTCAAACTATAACACCCTCAAGGTGAACTGTCGATGCACCTCAGGTCAAAGAATCAGATACACCACTGCAGCATCGAGTCAGTCATCGATGAGAAGATAGACTTTCTTATGACTACTCGAGGTGGTCACGCTCCCTCATTCTCTAATGAGTACCTGTACTCTCGCTCCGATGTCTCTACACTGTAGACTTAAGACTCATCTACTATAAAGAAGCGATTGTACACTAACCTTCTGGATCAATCATTATCCTCATGATGATCCTACGATCAGGAGCATTTTATGAGTTAATAATGAAAACTTTTGTCTTAAATTTTCAACTCTTGAAAATATGAATTATCATTACCACTAACTCAAGAAATGTATCACAGACATTAAATACACTTATGTGATAGAAAATAACCCACTTTATTATTAATAGTCAAAATTATAATTTTATCCTTAGAAGTGTATTACAAGTGTTAGCCAATTCTGACTTCTAAGGCACTCATATCTAACAAACTCCCACTTGATCTAAAGCCAATTGGCTACAAATCTAAGTTCCATCTTCTCAAGATAGGCTTCGATCTTCTGCTGGCCTAATTGCTTTATAAGTGGGTCCGCCTAATTATCTACGGAGTCGACTCTCTTGACCTCGACGTAATCCTTCTCGCGGTAATCGCAGATGAGGTGGTATCGCCGCTCGATGTGCTTGGACTTTTGGTGAGACCTCGGCTCCTTAGCAAGGGCTACGGTGCCATTATTGTCGCAGTACAGAGGAATGGCATCTGATGGCATTACTCCAATTTCTGCGGTAAACTTTTTATACCAGAATACCTCCTTTGCAGCTTCTGATGCAGCAATGTATTCTACTTCCATGGTGGAATCTGCTATCACTGTCTGTTTGAAACTTTTTCAACTGACAGCTCCACCATTGCACAAAAATAGACTTTCAGATGTCGACTTTCGATCATCTACATCGGACATAAAGTTTGAGTCTGTATACCCCTTGGACTTGGAGTTCTCCATTACCAAAGACCAACAACATATCCTTAGTTCTTCTCAAGTACTTAAGGATACATTTCACAGAAGTCCAGTGTTCTTCACCTGGATTCGACTGATATCTGCTCGTGACACTCACGGCATGGGCTATATCAGGTCGTGTACATAACATGGCATACATGAGGCTCCCTATTGCTGAAGCATAAGGGATCTTGCTCATGCGTTCTATTTCCTCAGGTGTGCTAGGGCACATCTTCTTGGAAAGATGAATGCCATGCCTGAAGGGTACTAAACCCCTCTTAGAGTTTTTCATACTAAACCTCTTTAGTACTTTCTCTATGTACATCTTCTGTGAAAGTCCTAGCATCCTATTCGGTCTATCTCTATAGACCTTAATTCCTAGAATAAAGGATGCTTCTCCTAGGTCTTTCATGGAGAATTCTTTAGATAACCACATTTTAACTATGGTCAACATGGGAATATCATTTTCGATAAGGAGGATGTCATCCACGTACAATACGAGGAAGACAACAGTGCTCCCACTGATCTTTTTGAAGACACATGGCTCCTCCTTCATTTTTGATGAAACCAAATATTTTGATCACATCATTAAAACGAGTGTTCCAGCTCTGAGATGCTTGCTTAAGTCCATATATGGATCTTTGCAGCTTGCAAACCTTGTGATCATCATCAATGGATGTGAAACCTAGCGGTCATTCCATATAGATATCTTCCTCAAGATATCCATTTAAGAATGCCATTTTTACGTCCATTTACCATATTTCATAATCGAAATAGGCTACAACAGTAAGCAATGTGCGGATGAATTTTAGCATAGCTACTGGTGAAAAGGTATCCTGATAGTCAATGTCCTCACGTTGACTATAACCTTTTGCCACTAATCTAGCTTTGAATGTCTTCACATTTTCATCTACACCAATCTTTCTCTTGAAGATCCATTTACACCCAATAGGTACTATACCTTCAGGTGGATCTACCAAGGTCCAGACTTGATTTGAGTGCATCGGATCAATTTCTGACTTCATTGTCTCTAATCATTTTTCGAAGTCGATATCTGATATCGCCTTATTATAGATTTTAGGATCATCACCATGAACCCCATTACCCATGAGGAAAATTTTCTCTACATCCTCTGAAATAGTACCTAAGTACCTTTCAGGAGGATGAAAAATTCTTTTCGATCTATGAGGTGGAGGAGGTAGTGTATGGATTGGCTTAACCTGATTTAGTTCCATTTGATCCTTAGCTCATTGCTCTTGTGAGACTTTCTTATTGAGCTTGATCTACTTTCCAATGCCACAATCTTGAATAAACTTTTTTTCAAAAAAGATGGCATGTCGACTCACAATCACATTATGATCTTCTGAAATGTAGAAATGATATCCTAATGACTCTTTAGGATATCCTATGAATCGAGATCTAAAGAACCTAAAGTCTAACTTGTCCGCTTATTATCTTTTGACATGAGTCGGATAACCCCAAATTCTAAGATGACTCAGACTTGGTTTCTTACCATGCCATATCTCATATGGTATGGTAGGAACGATTTTAGAAGAAACCCTATTCAGTAGGTAAATTGTAGTTAACAAACAGTATTTCTAAAGAAAATTAGGAAGGTTTGTGAAGCTCATCATGGATCGAACCATATCTAATAGGGTCTGATTCCTCCATTCTAAAATTCTGTTGAGTTGAGGTATTCTTGATGAAGTCCATTGAGAGATTATACCATTTTTCTTGAGATAGTCCAAAAATTTTCGACTAAGGTATTCACCTCCTCGATTTGATTGAAGAATCTTAATGAATTTTTCAATTTGCTTTTCTACTTCATGTCTGAATTCTTTGAACTTTTCAAATGCTTCAGACTTATGTCTCATAAGATACACATAACTATACCTTGATAAATCATTGATAAAGGTTATGAAGTAGACTAAGTTGCCTCTAGTCGGCTATATGACCTAATCTTAGGTGCCATAGATACCTATCATTAGGACTATCCCTAGGACATTTTGATTTTATGGTATTCACATTTTGCTCAAAGTTAAAAATAGATACATCAACATGTGACTGATAAAGACCGTTAATAAGGAAACCATTTGCAATTTTATTTCTTTCATAAAGAATGTTATAATGATCATTGAGAAAACTAATTACATAGCCTTCTACTGCAAGGTAAGAAATAGAAATCAAATTCCTGCTTACTGTAGGTACATAATAACAATCTTTTAATGCTAAGTCTAAATCAGATGGTAGTCGAAGAGGGTATATTCCTACGGCCACGATAGCAATTCTTGCTCCATTTTCGACGTGTAGGATCGTCTTACCATCCCTCAGTCTTCTACTATCTTCAAGACCCTGCATAGAAGTACATAAATGAGCACTAGAATCAGAGTCAAGCATCCAAGTGGATGCAAAAAAAATCATAAGGTTAGACTCAATAATGAGCATACCTCCAGAAGGATCTACCTCCTTCTTTAGGATGGCCAGGTATGTAGGACAGTTTCGCTTTCAGTGATCGTTATTGTTACAATGGAAACACTTTTCTTTGTCAACGACCTTCTTCAGCTCTACCTTTTTCTTCTTTCCTCCTTCCATCTTTTGCTTTTTTGCAGACTTCTTCTTCTTTCTAAAAGACTTTCTCTTGGAAGAAGTTCATTTCATCGCAAGCATTGAGCCTTTAGAATCTTTCATGAAAAGCTCAGCAGTAACCAGTATGTTCATAAGTTTGGCCAAGAAATTTTGAAGTTTATGCATATGGTAGTTCATAATGAACTGTCCGTACGCATCAGTCAAGAATTATAAAATTATGTCATTCTCCAGATCTAAGTCCAACCTCACTCCAAATTTCTCAAGCTCTTCCAAGTCCTTGATCATTATCAGATAATGATCTTGGACTGACTGTCCATCACGCATCTTAGCCTTGAATAGTCGTTTAGTGACTTGATACTTGGCTGCACAACTCTGTTCACCAAACATCTCCTATAGGTGAGCCAATATTTGGCGAACAGTTCTGATATCTTCATGTTGGCGCTAAAGCTCATCAGACATCGAGTCTAATATATAGTATCTAACCTTATTATCTTCGTCAGTCCACTTATCCAGAGACGCTCTCTGTTCAGTAGATGAACGAGCTGGTAAGGTGGAAGGATCTTGATCCAATACATGAGTTGACTTCTCAGAATTCAAAATGATTTTAAAGTTTTGGAGCCAATCCTGATAATTTGATACGGTCAGTCTATGGGTGTCCAGGATTTCTGCTAGTGGGTTGGATGCAGACATTTTTCTGTAGAAAGTCAAAATTTCTAGTTAGATATTATAATTAAGACTTAACCAATTTATTTAAAAATTTTATTTTTAAATAAATTAGCTCTCACTATTTTCTCGGATCTCTACACTTTCTCTAGAATATTGATCCACTCCTTAGTTAAGTCAGACCCACCATTTATATAGATTGGATTTCTAATTGAGTCTCTCACCGTATCCAAAATATTGAGCCCAATTCATCCTCCAGCCTATAGCATCCAATGCCTAATAGACATGGTTGCGTCTTTCCAATGCAATTGAGCCACGGTAACCAGTCGAGAACAATCAACCCTGGGAAGGGCCCGCACATCTACAATGGTGAAAGACAATGACTTAATCTTTTCTTAGGGAGATTTGATTTAGGTGTCATTAAATTAGGCTTGACATAGTCATAACTATTACGACTAACCTAGTGGCATGGGTTAGCTCGAATTATTGACCACCTCAGATTAGAACTAAATCAACAAATATGGCCAAGTAAGTGAGACCGATGGAAGAAATATGCCATTAACTCGATAAGTACGCATTCGAGTCGAGTAGCTCCCAATTAAAAACTAATCAGTCGTATCTGTCAGACATACCTTAGACACCAAATTATTGAGACAGAACCAACCGGATTAGCCTACAATCCAGACTCTAATCACTGAGCCTAATTAGGTCTTAACTTGATCGATCACTCATGTGACTCGATCTTGACCCAGACTTAATCCTATTAGGCTGATCAATTTAAGCATTGTTGATCCCATCTAATCAACTTTTGATTCAATTTGATCAACCACTAGACCTAATTGAGTTACCTAAATCTGAACCCAGATTTATGAATATATCTTAGATATGAAATTCTCAATTTTAGACCTAATTGATATTTTATAAACTTAATTCTTAATTAAGTTAGGATTCTTAAATAAAACATGTGAAAAGATCCTAAGATTTCAGAATCTAGAATTTTGCAGAAAGTAAGTTTTCAATTTCTGATTAAGGACGAACGCGCAGCATCCCTACACATCATAAGAATACTCCATCGAATGAGAGGAGAGGATCTTTAAGTCATACTTTGTTCTTATGATTGGACGGCCAAGGGGAACGTCTCAATCAGAAATATAACTAATCTATAAAAACTAATTAGATTTAAGCATATATCTCATACAAAAATAGATCTAATTAAAATATGTTTTGTATATATCACATATATCATGCATGCATATTTTTTAGATCTAAATTATCTCATAATCATCTAAAAAATTAAATTTAAATTTGATCATATCAAATAAAATTTAATCTAGATCTATTTGCAGAACTATTCTATAACTAGTCTAAACATGCAACTATCATATCTCATATGAATAATTTATTTTATTTTATTTTTTATTTTTAGATCTGATTATAATATTTATAATATCAGAAAATAAAAAATAAATAGATCTAAAAATTATTTTTAATCAAATAAAAATTATGATCAAACTATACTACACATAGAATAATTCTATTCCTAGTCTAGTTATGTATCTCATACATATTAGATCTAAATTAATTTATTTTTAATTTTTAATTTTTTAATTTTAGATCTAATCATATCTCATGTGATATCTAAAATTACTAATTAATCAGATTAAATCAGATCTAAATTGATTTAATAAGAACCTGGCTCTGATACCAGTTGAAGAAAAATCTTGATTTTTCAGATCAGGTTCGTTCAGATCTGATTGGATCGAGAGACATATTTCAAAAAAAATTTTCTCATATCCAGATTAGGTCTAACACTTTTTCAGATATGACTTATAAACTGATAGTTAAGAAAATAAAATTAAATTAATTCTAAATTAATTTTTACCTTGATCTGGGGTAACCTGATTACCCGTTGATGATCCTACGGAAGCTCTGAGGTTCTGGATTTAGCCATGCAAGCGCCTGACCTCTATCGATATCCACTCAGACTGGATCTGGAGATCTTCTCCTTCTCTTTCTTTTCTCCAAAAATCAGATCTGGATCTGATTTGGAGGATCTTCAAAATACCTTCTGAAGATCATCCGTCGTCTCTGCAGTAGTGCTGTCTTCTTCCTTTTTCGTCAGCCTTTCTTGCCTGACTCGCACTAATCAGAAGAACCCAACTTTCTTGGGCGTGGAGAGGAGAGAGAGGGGTAGATGGTGGCATGGAGAAGGGAGAGAGACAGCCTTGGGGCATGGCTTAGATGAACTCATGATAAAAGTGGGCGCAGATAGGGTCTATTTATAGACTATGTTGTGTCATGCAGTGCTGCATCACCTTGGTCAATCACGTTGCTTCATTCAATCAGATCTAAATTTAATTGATGGGATTAGAGACCCATGGATTCATCCTAAGGTGGCGCCTAAGACTGGTCAAAGTCTATAGGTGAGGGTCACCTAGTTTGAATCCAACAAGCAATCTAGAGTTTCATCCGTATGGAACTCCAGCATCCCTATCCATGGGCGTCGTGCACCCCCTTAGAGAGGGGACAAGCCCCTATCTGCTCTTTAATAAGTGCATGACACATGGGCAGATGTCCAAGGGTCAAAGGTCAATGTTTGACTAAGTCAAAATACAAAAATTAGTAGGTGATGAAAAATAGCAGGTGTTATCTCAAATTTATCTCATAAATTAAGACAACCCCTTTTTGACTTGGACAAGATCCAGTCAAACCAGGTAAAGATATCTGAGTGAGCACAAACTCATTTGGCTTAGTCGAGATAACTTTTAAGATAGAAAAAGAAGTATGTTAGGCTCAATCGTGTGCTAGCACGATTTTCTTGAACCTAATTGAATCTTATTCAAATCAATTGAACTAGGTTAGTCCAATTGATGATATCCAAATCCAAACCTTTGTTTATGTGATCCAGTTAGGTTCAGTTCTATATAGTAATGGGATATGTCATGATTTTCATCATCGACAACATCGAAACTTCTTTCGATGGATCAAAATTTTTCTGATTCAGACAACTAGAATGATCAATCATCAAAATTATTTTAGTTACTCCCAAAATCCACCAGTGACACCTAGCAGCATATGGTGGTAACCCATCAAAACTAAAAATGAATCTCTCGGTGCAGCTACTTGTATGATTAGGTTCTTCTATCTTGAGCTCCGATCATATTAGGGTTAAGGTGAACTCGTCAAACTCTAATTTCTATCATATGATTTAATCATTCGATTCAAGTCCGATGTGAAAATCTTAATAGAAACTCTTTCTATTATTTCACACTCTCTGCCATGGCCATGGGCTTATGGACTTGATTCTCATGATCATCATAGGACTGCTCCTCATCCATCGAGATAGATAGATTCCATCTTGGTGTAATTCAATTCTTTACAATGAACATGCTATAGCCAACATACACCTCAGAATTTTGAATGGCTAGGAGATCGAGTCATGGTGTAGTCAAACTATAACACCCTCAAGGTGAACTGTCGATGCACCTCAGGTCAAAGAATCAGACACACCACTGCAACATCGAGTCAGTCATCGATGAGAAGGTAGACTTTCTTATGACTACTCGAGGTGGTCACACTCAGTGCCCTCGTTCTCTAATGAGTACCTGTACTCTCGCTTCGGTGTCTCTACACCGTAGACTTAAGACTCATCTACTATAAAGAAGCGATTGTATACTAATCTTTCAAATCAATCATCATCCTCATGATGATCCTACAGTCAGAAGCATTTTATAAGTTAATAATGAAAATTCTTGTCTTAAATTTTCAACTCTTGAAAATATGAATTATCATTACCACTAACTCAAGGAATGTATCACAGACACTAAATACACTTATGTGATAGAAAATAACCTATTTAATTGTTAATAGTCAAAATTATAATTTTGCCCTTAGAAGTGTATTACAAGTGTCAGCCAATTCTGACTTCTAGGGCACTCATATCTAACACCTGCCACTACAGCATTTAATGTCTTAGCATCCTGCTGAGTCATAGCGTAAATACGAGTTTGGATCTTTGGCTTTGGTAATCCTCCTTGTCCTGAGGGTTGACCCTAAAGAGAGGTCGGTGCTTCAGAAGGAGGTAATCTAGGTGCATTCTGGAAGGGTTATTGATAACCAAGATTTTGTGGATGAGGATAATTCATAGTCTTATGGCCTTATTGGCCATAATTAAAATAGGCTTCAGAAAACCAACGATAATCCTGCTCCAAATGGATACCTCAACATCGGCCACATCAAGATTCTTTCTTTGACTGGTCATCCTTTTGCTGAGTTTCTTGGCATTTGGATTATTTGTCAGGATAACCACTAGGTTTGGATCTCTTCATTTGTTGTCACTCCTTGTTGAATGTTGTTATTTTCTTGTTCTACAATTTTTGCTAGATTAACAATCTCTCGGTACTTGGCCAACTACATCGATCTCACTCCATGAATCTTGGACTTCAATCCTTTTTCAAATCTCCGAGCCTCGATACTATTAGTTGCCATAAGATCTTGAGCAAAGAGGGATAATTCAGTAAATTTAGCCTCATATTGGGCCACTGTCATATTTTCCTATATCAACCTAGCGAACTCACTTTTCTTCTCAAATCTAAGACTCTCAAGAAAATACATATCCATAAACTCTTGATAAAAAATGTCTCAAGTGAGTGGCCCATCAGTCCCTTGCAGTCATTTGACGACTTCCCACCACTCAAATGCTTCTCTCTATAATTGATAAAGAGCAAAACGAACCTTTTTCTGGTCAGTGCACTCCATACTGGTGAAAGCTTTTTCCATTTTCTTAAGCCATTTTAATGGTTCAGTGGGATTCATAGAGCCTTCAAAAGTCAGTGGTGCTAGTCTTTTAAATTTTGCTATTTTATGTTCCGATCTTGATGGCTGGCCATCTCTATTTCCTTGCCATTCTATTTGCTGCACCAATCCGATTAAGGCTTGTATAAAGACTATCATCGGACTCTCAATGTTGGTTTTTCTTTGATTGTTATTTTGGGTATTATTCAGCTGATGAGAAGAATTTATAGTTTGGCTCTCGTCCTATTCTAGTGATGGATGATGAGTAGATCTAGATGTCCTGGTTGCTCGAGATGTGGCATGGGCTTGAGAAACTCCAGTTGTATAAGAAATACTATCAGTTCGAAAGGCCTTGGAAGCTTGAAAGGCATAATCATCTTGATAAAAGGGACGCACACTTGCCGCATGAGAGTCCTCTGTAGAATCATATATACAACCATCCAGGGTGATTGTGAGCCATCATGATCTATTTAAAAAGAGAAATAAATTTTTAATATACTTACCAATTATCAATGTTCACAGTCATCTAAATATTTTCTAATTTCTATCCCACTTTCACTAACTAATTTATTTTATTAGATCTTATAATTTATGCTCTGATACCACCAAATCTATCACGTCCTAATCCAATAACTCAAGCTGGGCACCCGACAAACAGCCGAACACTCTTAGAGTTTAATCTCCTTGAATATGCAAGGCTTACCTTTCATTAAATAATTAATTATCATAATTCAACTTAGACAGTGGTAAAAGTAATTTCTTTAATATCAAATAAAAGTAAAACTAGTAATAATATCTTCAATACTATTAACAAACCAAATAAAAATTTAAAATAATAATTATAAAATAATTTTATTTAAATAAAAATAAACTAAAATCTGTCTAGGTCTTAAGCTCCTCACTGATCGATTTTTAGTCCAACAGGATCTCCTGGATCTAAAAAATAAAAATAGAAAAATAAAGTGAGCTTTATGAGCTCAGAAAGTTATCAATCATCTCTGAAGAATTAAGTATAAATATTTTTTAATATAATAATTAAAAAAATATTATACATCAAGATAGTTTTTTTTCAAAAAGAAATATGCCATGCATAATAGTAAAATTAAAAATCCTCCCCCAGTCTTTATTGACTATGACCACGATCAGTCCCATGACAAGGTCCTAGAGATACTAGTTTCAAAATAAAGAACATCCAATCCATCGGCGTGCTATCAGTGATTAATTCCACTGACTAGGTCCAAATGAAAAACTAGCTCTAGTTCATACAACTACAATTTATCCCATGATAAGATAAAGATATTAATCCTGAATGAAAAACATTCGAACCATCAACGTGCTACCTCAGTCCCACTAGTTAAGTCTATAAGGATTAACTCTGCCAGCAATCAGTCCTGATTAGCTAGGCCCAAGAGAAATATATTTTTGGCATGTGGTCAACGATCAATCTTGTTGGCTAAACCCAAAACATCATCTAACTAGAGAGTTTTCTCGTGCTTTTGTCACAACCATTTTTTTCAAATATAATACTTATTTTCATAACAATATCGACTTAATTTTTAAAAGAGAAATAAAAATAATTTTTATTTAATATTTCAAGCATCGGTGGATAAATATATTTTTTTCTAAAATCATGTAATTTTAAGAAAAATCATCTCTTTTAAAATTATAACTTGTAAAAGTATCATCATGCATGATCCTTTTTTTCTTAATAATTTTTCACTAATAAATTTTATAATTTTAAAATTTAATAATTTTTAAATATTTTTAAATATAAGAATCTAATTTTTAAACACGTAGATATACATAAAAATATACCCATAGATAAAAGAAAACTTATATGTTGCTCAGATCCAAAATTCTATAATCCTCTCAAATCGATCTCTTGATTCGATATTTTTTCGACATTGAAAGCTTTAGCATATTAATATTTTTTAATTAATTTTTAATTTTAAAAAAATAAATAATTAAAAAAAAATTTAATCTAGTCCAAATCCAGTCTAGATCGATTCACGTGATCTGGTTTAACCTATATCTAATTAAATTGAATCCAAACCAATCAAACCATCCCAAATTAACTAAACCTACTCTCTCTCTCTCCTCTTTCTTTCTCATTTTTTTTTTTTCCATTTCTTCTTTCTTTCTTTTATTTTCCTTCAAGACCAAAGCCCATGGTCTTCTCTTGGTTGTCACAGAAAATGATCGGAGAAAAGGAGGGAGTCGACGGCGAAGTAGTCGGATCGATTGAGGAGGATAGCGATCAATCGAAGACTCCACCAAGAAAGAAAAGCTCTACTCTAGGGTTGGAAAGAAGAAAGAAGAAAAAGAGGAGGAAAATTATCGATGACGACGATGGCGATAGCAGCAGCCGATGGTTGAAATCGATATTCTTTCTTCGAAAATTCTTTGTCATAGGTAAGTTAGGGTTTTAGGAAATAGAATTAGGATTTTTAGGAAGAAATCTAAGGTTTCTTCGTGAGGATATTAGGGATGAATTTAGGATTTAAATAGAGAAGAGATGTGGCGAGATAATCTCTTTCTCTCTGGATAAGATCGGTCTTGCCAGCATAGTTTACTCTAAAATTTCTCTTCTTTTGTGATATGGATCGACTCGAAATAAGATTTTTTATTATGATCGATCATGACTCTATTTTTTTCTTTTAATTTGAGTGAAATCAGCTTTAGATGCCGGCTTCATTTTAAATCAGTTCATGGGACTACTGGTTTTCATACAACCACACCTCGTTGGCTTGTGTGACACATGTCCCCTCGTAATAGGTGAGGAAGAAAATATAAATAGAGAAGAGGGCAGGGAGAGATGAGATCGTAAGGTAAGAATTAGTTTTCATTAAATAAAAAGTGGCCCAGCACCTAATTGCAGCACATTGCTGGTTTCTGCCAAAAGTGTGGGTCCCAACTACTCTAATATACAACGTGAGGAAGGAGAATACGTAGGGATGAACCCTGTTTTGCTTCTGAAATTGTCATTCTAAATAAGACCTCTTTCTTTCGGTCACCGCAAACATATCATGAAGAACTGTTATGTTTTAACGTGTGGGATAGAACAAGACAGTCCAAGGACAGAGGTAAAAAATACTATGTACAGGAAGATAATTTTTAAATTTTTTAAAATTTTTCTATTAATATATTAGAAATACCAAAATACTGTAAAAAAAATCAGATAAAAAATTATAATTGCTGATGCGTGATTTTTTCCACTGAATTCATCACCGATAGCTGATGACATGATTGGTATTAATCATGAAGGATGCATCCAAAGGAAAAGTTGTTTCCTACGTGAGCATGCTGTTCACCTACGCCCGTCCGTACATGATATGGGCCAAGATAAAAACGGTGAAGAGAGTCCCACCCCTCACAAAGCACTCAAGCGTGCAATCGCCCCCAACCCAACTCCGTTTACTCTCTCTCTCTCTCTCTCTCTCTCTCTTGCGAGTAGCAGCACCAGGCAACCCATCATCATTAAAAATGGTGGGTCTCTCCTTCCTCTATTTTGTCTTCTCCTCCCAATTATTGCCTACTATCGGTCTCTCACGTGCGTCGCCGCCCCCCTTCTTTCTCTCTCTCCACCCTGCCGTAGCGTCAAAGGAGCCGATATGTGCAAGGTTGGATACGCCACCGATCTAACGGCCCTTGTTGACCCCTTCCGCAGATACGCATACACCCCAAGCCATCGGATCCCTTAGATCGGTGGGCCCGCTTTATTCAATTTCTATCCCCTCATTCTTCGGACGGCCGAGATCAGCGTAGGCGGAGCCCGATTGGTCAAACTAGGCATGGGGTCCGGTCTACGTGTGCCACGTCACGGTCAGCGGACAACCGCACGTGTCCGTCCCGGCTCTGGGTCCCACCTTTCTCTATCTATCTCTCTGGACATTGAAAAGACTTAATGTTGAGGCACCCATACGTTGGCCCACGACCTGGTTTTGGTACCCTCCGCCGTTTCCTCGGGTTTGGAGTTATTCTAGTGGTCCAATTCCTGGGTCTCTTCATTTGGTGTGCGTAGGCCACGAGTGTGAGGAGAGTGGGGGCTACCACGTCATCTTGTGGTCCACCTACATTTATTGCACGGGTGCGTGGCCATAACTTGTCGTGTGGGATTATGTCGCCCCGTTCAGTTCCCCCAGAACAGTTGCTTTAGCTTATAATTCATATAAACAAATATTTTGTAAAAGCTCAACGAGGGAGTGGTTTCTTTTAAACTGGTGGGGAATTTATTGGGGCAGTATATTTAACTCGATGCTTCGTCCTTTTCACGCTATGAATAATTTTTATTTTGTTTAAATCCTCCGCTTTGCCACCTTTCCTCGCTACCACTTTCCCTTTCCCTTCTCACCCTTATACGGTTCCTGGGCCGTCCGTTCGCCCATATCGGCCGTCCACCATGGACAACATCGAAATCGAACGGTTCTGATCGTCAAGTAAATAGACGATCGAGATCGATGCTCCACCGACTCCCGAGATCTCGTATGATGTTGACAGCTCATTCCGTGTCTTAGACAGACGCAGTCATCACCTATACGGTTAGATTCACCCAGGGTAAAAAAGATACTAATAATAAAATAAATGTCCACTGTATTTTAAAAAAAAAAATCGGGGAATTGCTCCAGATGCCCAAAACGCCCTCAGCTGGAGGAAATAGCTCCGGACTCGGATAGGAGAGCGAGGATGACCAAGTACGTAGTTTAAGCAGCAGAGGTAGGGCATATTTGTAATAATACTGTGAGATCTGGATGTCAGGCTTTGGGTCGGATGGGTCGGATCTTACGCGAACAAGCCAAAACTCTTACCGTATTCACGAAGCCACCATCTCAGGATTCCCCACGCCTGGATCCTGCGGCCATCACTGTCCCTCATAAAATGACCAAAACACCATTCGAATCTCTACCATCTCCCCCTTATAAATATATAATCATCCGAATGTCTAGGGATATTTCCGGTACAGGGAACAGCAAACGGGAAGTTCGGAACCACGTGACTCCACCTCGAGCAGAGAGCTCTCCACGTTGCGAATCTCTACCAGATTCTCCTCCATCACCACCGTCCGATCAAAGATCCGAACGGGGTGCGTCGGTAATTTAAACTAAGAATAAAACTAGGTTATCCTAATAGTTAAATAATTAAATTCAAAAAAAAAAAAAAGCGGAAATTAGCTGGGCACATGGCCTGTGGGCCCCACCACGGCTCTCTCCGGCCGCTCCCTCCTCCCCCTCCTCTGTTCTTCCTCGATAAATAAGCGGTCCTCTTCCCACCTTCTAACCTTTGGACTCCCCTCGTCCACCCCACCCACTGCTCCGTCTCAAATGACGGAACCCAAACCCTAGAAACCCTTGCCACCGCCATGAGTGAAAGAGAACGAGACCTCGACGGCCCATCCATGGACTTCCTCCCTCTTCTTCTTCTGCTGTTACTAGTCTTCTTAGGGCTTGGATCGAGCGAGGCAGGGGACTTGGAGCTTCTTATGTCGTTCAAGAGATCGCTCCCCAATCCCCAGGTCCTCCAAAACTGGGACCCGAGCCAGAACCCTTGTTCATTTGAAGGCGTCAGCTGCAAGGCAGGTCGTGTCGCCGTCGTCGGCCTCCGGAGCCTCCTCCTCAGCGCCGACTTCCACTCTGTTTCCTCTTATCTCTTGAACCTCGGGAGTCTAGAGATTCTCTCCCTCCGCTCCGTTAACCTCACCGGAAATATCTCGGCTGCGGCGTCCCGTTGCGGCAGTCAGCTCGCCGTGCTGGACCTCGCAGGTAATGCCCTCAGGGGGGCGGTGGCTGATGTTTTTAACCTCGCCGCTGCCTGCTCGGGGCTGAGATCCCTCAATCTCTCCGGCAACTCCGTCGGGATCCCTCCAGCCGGGAAGAAAACAACTTTTGGCTCTGGCGGGTTCTCGGTGGAGCTCCTCGACCTCTCCTACAACAAGATCTCCGGTGAGGCCGACCTACGGTGGTTGCTCTCCAGCCTCGGCCTCCTCCGGCAGCTGGACTTGAGCGGAAATCGGCTTACCGGCGGGATCCCGGCGATGAGCACCTGCTCCGGCCTTCAACACCTGGACCTGTCGGCGAACGAGCTCGCGGGCGTGATAGGGGTGGGAGTCTTCGGCGGGTGCCGGAGTTTGGGCTACCTGAACCTCTCTGCCAACCACTTCACCGGTACTCTTCCCTCGGACCTCTTTTCGTGCTCTTCCTTGGCCTCCCTTTCCCTCTCCAACAACAACTTCTCCGGAGAGTTCCCCTTCGAGACCTTAGTCTCTTCGATGCCAAAACTCGACACTCTCGAGCTCTCGTTCAACAACTTCTCTGGGCCCTTCCCGGACGCCGTCTCGAAGCTCTCGATGCTGGAGCTTCTCGACCTCAGCTCCAATGGCTTTTCGGGGTCGATCCCTTCGGCTCTGTGCCAAAGCTATGAAACTAGCTTGAAAGAGCTCTACCTTCAGAACAACCAGTTCACCGGTCGCATTCCAGAGTCCCTCAGCAACTGCTCCAAATTGGTTTCGCTGGACCTCAGCTTCAATTACCTCAGCGGAGCCATTCCCGCCACTCTGGGCTCTCTGTCTTCGCTCCGCGACCTCATCATGTGGCAGAACTTGCTCGAGGGCGAGATCCCGCCCCAGCTGTCCAACATCCGGAGCCTGGAGAACCTCATCCTCGACAATAATGGGCTGACGGGATCCATCCCGGCCGGCCTCAGCAGCTGCACTGATCTTAACTGGATCTCGCTGTCCAGCAACCACCTGAACGGTCCGATCCCCTCCTGGATCGGGCGGCTCGGTAATCTCGCCATCCTCAAGCTCGGCAACAATTCTTTCTCCGGCCCGATCCCGCCGGAGCTCGGGGAGTGCAAGAGCTTGATTTGGCTGGACTTGAACAACAACCAGCTCAACGGGACCATCCCGGCGGCCCTCGCCAGGCAGTCGGGCAACATCGCCGTCGGCTTGGTCACCGGGAAGCGGTATGTGTACCTGAGGAACGACGGGAGCAGCGAGTGCCGCGGGTCCGGGAACCTGCTGGAGTTCGCCGGAATACGGCCGGAGGATCTGAACCGGCTCCCGAGCTGGCGGTTCTGCAACTTCACCAGGGTTTACATGGGGAGCACTCAGTACACTTTCAACAACAATGGCTCGATGATCTTCCTCGATCTGTCTTACAACCAGCTGGTCGGCGACATCCCGAGGCAGCTCGGGAGCATGTACTACCTCATGATCTTGAACCTGGGCCACAATATGCTTTCCGGTCCGATCCCATCGGACCTGGGTAGCTTGCACTATGTCGGTGTCTTGGATCTTTCTCATAATGCGCTCGAAGGTCCGATCCCATCTTCCTTCTCCGGCCTCTCCATGCTGTCCGAGATCGATCTCTCCAATAACAAGCTTAATGGGACCATCCCTGAGTTGGGGCAGCTGGCCACATTCCCACGGTACCGGTATGAGTACAATTCCGGCCTCTGCGGCTTCCCTCTCCCATCTTGTGGAGAGAGTGCTAACGGCACTTCCAGCAGCGAGCGTCGGAGGTCTCGCGGTGGGCGGGGCTCCCTTGCTGGGAGTCTGGCGATGGGATTGCTCTTCTCCCTCTTCTGCATTTTTGGTGTTATCATTATTGCGGTGGAGACTAGGAAGAGGAAGAGGAAGAAAGAAAACAATAACAGCTCGCGAGATTTCTATATCGGTGGTGATAGTCGATCTCATTCCGGCACTGCCAACTCCAACTGGAAGCTGACGGGCACGGAGGCCATGAGCATCAACCTTGCCACATTCGAGAAGCCTCTCCGGAAGCTTACGTTCGCCGATCTCCTTGAGGCGACCAACGGCTTCCACGATGACAGCCTGATCGGCTCCGGTGGATTTGGGGATGTCTACAAAGCCCAGCTTAAGGATGGCAGCGTTGTTGCCATCAAGAAACTGATTCATGTCAGTGGACAAGGCGACCGGGAGTTCATGGCCGAGATGGAGACCATCGGAAAGATCAAGCACCGCAACCTGGTTCCTTTACTGGGCTACTGCAAGGTTGGAGAAGAGCGGCTTCTGGTCTATGAATACATGAAGTATGGAAGTCTGGAGGATGTCTTGCACGACCGGAAGAAGGCCGGGATCAAGCTAAATTGGGCAGCAAGAAGAAAGATAGCGGTCGGGGCGGCGAGAGGTCTAGCATTCCTCCACCACAACTGCATCCCTCACATAATTCACAGAGACATGAAGTCCAGCAACGTCCTTCTTGACGAGAACTTGGAAGCCAGGGTCTCGGATTTCGGAATGGCGAGACTTATGAGCGCAATGGACACGCATTTGAGCGTGTCCACGCTTGCAGGCACACCAGGTTACGTCCCACCGGAGTACTACCAGAGCTTCCGGTGCACCACCAAAGGGGATGTGTATAGCTATGGTGTGGTCTTGCTTGAGCTGCTCACAGGGAGGCAGCCCACAGACTCATCAGACTTTGGGGATAATAACTTGGTCGGGTGGGTGAAGCAGCATTCGAAGCTTAGAATCAGCGATGTCTTTGATCCAGAGCTAGTGAAGGAGGACCCTAATCTGGAGCTGGAGCTATTAGAGCACCTTAAGATTGCTTGTGCTTGCTTGGACGACAGGCCATTACGGCGCCCCACGATGCTTAAAGTGATGGCGATGTTCAAGGAGATTCAAGCAGGATCGACGGTGGATTCCACAACCTCAGCTCCTACAGCTTCGGTCGATGAGACTTTTGGGGTGGTCGATATGAGCCTCAAGGAAGGCAAAGAGGAGAAGGATTAAAGAGGGGGAGGAATAACAATGGCAGAATTCTTTTCAGAGAAGGGAGGCAATGCAATCAATTAAGCCTCCCACATCTGCTTTTCAGCCATCAATATAATCCTCACCATCTCAGTGGTATGAGAAAAAATTTTCCTGTAGCGTCATCGGTGAATGTATTATATCAACTATAAAACCCATGTTTTTGTTTTTTTGGTTTTTTTTGTTTTTTTTTTTTTTAATTTCTTTCTCATACGTCTGTTATAGTTATCATGTGTTGTACATTGAAAGTGAATTTTCTTCAAATTCCAACTCCATGTTTAGAAATAATTGAATGCTCCGCGATGACTCTCGACCAAATTTCTTCTGATATCCTCCTTGTGTGAATAAACCGAAGCATACCTCTTAATGTGGATTGGATACTTAAGATATGTATGCTTCTGAATTGCTTCTCATTAGTTGCTTATTATTCCTATCTTGTTGAGTAAGGTATAATTAGTTCTTATAAACTCAATTCAATTTAATATACTGGCAATGAGGAAGAAGTCCATGCACGTACAGAATGTTGGTGCTACGAAATTGCTTCGAAGCTTTATGATTTATATGATACATTACTTAAGACTTCGTCACTAGAAGCATTTTCATTGACAACGAGCGCTCTGCTAGCCATCCCTTTGCACAGGCTTTTTTTTTCTTGTGCTACAGAGCTTGTATATGAAGAGCGCCTTTTGCCATTTGACGACTCCACCCGTGGGTCGTTTCCATCAGAAAACAAGCTTTCTAGCTTTTGTCTAAACTCCAACAACTTCAATTCAAATCCCAGAAAGAAACCATCAAGGATGATGATACGTTTCAGAACTCCGTAGGGTAACCAACAGCAAAACTGGCAAGGTCCATTCAGGGCCTGGCATCATCTAGGTCAGCAAGTGGGGACGAGCTAATGCAAGGTCCATTCAGGGCCTGGCATCATCTAGGTCAGCAAGTGGGGACGAGCTAATGCACTGCTTTTCCGCAGAACAACTAGTCTGATCCCACTCATGGCTGGCTAGTCTTTATTCAACCCTTTAACGGGTCAAATGTTCTCTCATTACTTTTGTCATCTTATCAAATTTCTTATATGTAACGTGATTCCAAAGCTTGTGCATAGTTTTGTGATCAAAGCAAGCCATGCTCCATCTTCTCATGCGTGGTTTTATGTCGTTCAGGACTTTCCGGCATTTTGAATATTTAATTGAATGTTTAAAAATCGAGATTTGTGTTCCTCTTAGCAAATCTGTAGTGCATTATGCAAAGAATGGAGAAGAATTGAAAGAGATTTGTCATCATATTACAATGGGGGGGATCACCTTAAAGTAAGTGCCTCTGGAGTTGTTTAATCACCACTTGCCTTTCATACCGTAGTTGCGTGCATGCGGATATTAAGCAATAAATTAAGTGGGGTTTTGTGCACAAAAAGAGTGACATGGATTTCAAAACAGAGATGGATCGACGTATTTGATTGCATACTCTATAAGATTTTTTTTTTAATTTTCTTCTTTCAAGGAAAAAAGTTGCGAAGAAATTGAAAATACTAGCTGGAGGCAGTGAACAGAAGCTGGTCCTGCGGATAGAAAACTGGATGGTTACGGCCTTATTGGGACTATAGTCCTATAATTGAGGAAAGTTGGTGGCTTGCAATTGAAACAGTTTCTACTTTCTCGAGACATTTTTGCGTAAAAAAATGGCACCACGGGTGCCATAATGTCGTGGACCGCGAGAAGCCCGTTGGTGCTCCGAACCCTCCCTCATCCATCGAGAAAGGGGACATAAAGGTCATTTTGGTACAATTGTTGTGCCCCCCGCTAGATGGCCGCAATAATACATTGGGTGATAATAATATGTTTTGAGACACCAAAAGTAGCCATGGGAAAAGCCATATAGCGTGCTTCTATAGACCATAGAATATAGAGATTCCACATCAGATCCCCTTCAAGGATTTTGCTCGCATATGTTTCTCTCAGGACATTATAATGATGCAAATCTACATAACCATGATGAGCTCCTTATTATTATGCTAGGCTCTTCCCCTTCTCTCTCAATTGAGAAGCTTGAAATCATTCATACTAGACCGGAAAGGCATATATGATGGCTTGAGCTGGAAATTTGCACTACATTTGAAGGGGCCATTCTGGTTCTGGATCAATTTGTCGTTAGACTATTTGATGTTGTAGGGCCACGGTAGCAATTAAATAAGGGAAACCATGCAGGTAACCCACATGCGTAAACGTTAGGCCGGGAGCAAACAAATTATATGGTCCTATGGAGATTGCACTTTGTCTGCTTGTTGATCTAGGCATTCTTGGAAGAAATGGTCGATTTAGCCTGCCTTAGTTTTGGTCTTTAGAGTCTCTACACCTATAAAGATCAAGAAAAATTAAATAAAATACTTCAAAACTATTTGCTTGCTGGTTTAAATTTATACACCATCAATATATACGCTGTTCCATTCCATGGGATGCCAAGAAGTTGAACTCATTGAAACACCATTAAAAGTAGCAAGTTTTAAAATATTCATTTTTAGGCATTCATGCTTTGGGAAAATGTTCAATGAACGATACAAGTCGTATTATTCGTAAGTCTCGGTAGCAGAGATTGGAAGCAAGCACCAAGTAATCATGTGCCTAGCGGGGACCAAACAGGAGCAGGTCGAAGAACTAATAATCTTGATAAACTAGTAGTTATTTTTATTACTCTTGATACTAATGTATTCTTTGAACATGAACACGAGATGCAGCAAGATTATGGTTAGCATACACCCATCCGTAGCTTTCGGCGTCCCCAGTGGGGGAGGCACATGGGCCTGATGACAGCACGAGTTTGCCCCCGGCCTTCCCTTCAGCGTCTTCATCACGTAGAACACTGTTTCCAGCCGTTCTTGGATCTTTCCCTTCTCATGGAAGCAATATATATATCTATACATATCTATATCAGTCAAAACTCGCCTCCACCTGGCTATTTGCATTCAATCCTTTTCACGTAATGCATTTCGCATGTTTGTGGTGCTACACAAAAATTGAAGGAAAAAAAAAAAAAAAAAAAAAAAAGAACCCCTCCCTTAGTTTGATGACTTGAATTAGCAGTTAGTTCATTTGGAGTTTGGGAACCATATTACGCTACACAGATTAATTAATGCGAGATCAGTATTAACATGAACTGGAAAATAATTGGCAATGCTACACGTGGTTGAGAAGAGGAGACAAAAGAGGAACCCAAAGGAGAATTTGGATATTATGAGATCGCTCTACGATTGGATCCGGGGTATATATGTATCCAATCATGGATGGAGATGGAGGATCTGACCTTGTTCTATGATAGTATGTACGATTTGTATTCATATTGTTGGTGCAGAAATCCGTCGCCGTCGGAGGTCGCCGGAGTCGAGGCCGCTGGGCGCCGCCGGGGACCTGCAAAACGAAGTCCCGTCCGGAACCGGTGGGGTGGTGGCTCCGGCAGGACCCTCCGACGGTCAAGTTAGCTTCCGGCCAACAGTAATGGAGTGCTCGGAATGAGTTCCGGAGCTTAGAGAGTCGAGAGTTCAGAGAGCTTAGCCTTAGTATGTCGGGAGGGGTCCTTTTATAGCGGAGCTTAGTTGATGGTGACGGCTGTGCCGTCTGGCAGAGAGTCGTCGAGCAGCATGGAGTTTCGTACGGAGAGGAAGGCGTCGTCTGGTAGATCGTGGGAGCCATACCGGCGAGTCGTGGGCCGCATGGAGTCCGGTACGGAGAGGAAGGCGTCGTCCGGTAGATCGTGGGAGCCATACCGGCGAGCCGTGGGCCGCATGGAGTCCGGTACGGAGAGGGAAGGCGTCGTCCGGTAGGTCGTGGGAGCCATACCGGCGAGCCGTGGGCCGCATGGAGTCCGGTACGGAGAGGAAGGCGTCGTCCGGTTTCGCTGCAGGCGACAGTTCGTCCAATGGAGTTCGGACTTGTAACAGAGTTCGGCCGAGGGGGAAGCTGGGGGAGCTCGTCTGGCTGAAGGGTCGGCCGTCTGTAGAGTTCGGCCGCTGAGAGGCCCGAAGAAGCTCGGTTGGCCAGTTGAAGGACTTCAGTTGCTAGTTGGTTCGGCCAGGGCTCGCTGAGGAGTTCGGTCGCCTAGGGTCGGTCCGAAGGAGTTCGGCCGTGGGAAGTCCGAAGGAGTTCGGCTCGCCTGGGGTCGGTCCGAAGGAGTTCGGCCGTGGGAAGTCCGAAGGAGTTCGGCTGCATGGGCTCGCCTGGGGTCGGTCCGAAGGAGTTCGGCCGTGGGGTCCGAAGGAGTTCGGCTGCATGGGCTCGCCTGGGGTCGGTCCGAAGGAGTTCGGCCGTGGGGTCCGAAGGAGTTCGGCTGCATGGGCTCGCCTGGGGTCGGTCCGAAGGAGTTCGGCCTCTAGAGTTCGGCTTCGGCCGTTCGGACCTTGGTGCAGGGGAGTTCGGCCTCTAGGCAGTTCGGCCCGGACCTTGGTGCAGGGGAGTTCGGCCTCTAGGCAGTTCGGCCGTGTTAGGGGCTCGGCCTGGCGCCTGGCGCTGAAGCTCTTCAGCAGCTACTGGTTACATTGGGCTGAGCGTCGGGCCGGGCTTCGGCAGGAGCGGGATTTATCCCCAACAGTAGCCCCCCCACTCCCGAGTTCAAAAATTGAAGGAAGGGAGTACCAAAACAGGCGACTGCCGAAGTCTTCTTCCAGGCTCCGCATCTGAAGCTCGGGGAGGTCTCATCTCCAGCCAAGATTGACGCTGAAGTTGAGGCTGAGGCTTGGGGGAGACCTCATCTTCAGTCGATGTTTGGAGTTGGAATGGAACTCGTTTCCGGCTAAAGTCGATGAAGCTGATGTTGAAGCCGAAGTAAGATTCGCCTCCTTCGGTCGAAGTCGGATTTGAGCTCCTCGGGGGCGACATTATCTTCGTCAGTTGAAGTCGACTCGAGGGAGACCTCCTATCTTGCAGCCGAGGTTGAAGTGCGCGCTCGGGGGAGATCTTATCTCCTACGGCCGAGCTTCTCTCGGGGGAGATCTTATCTCCTGCAGCCGAGGTGCGCGCTCGGGTTAGGACGAGGTTCTCCTCCCGTTCCTAACCGAGGTTGTTCACGGTCGCTCGGGAGAGATCTTATCTCTAGCCGAGGTTGGTGCTCGTGTTAGGACGAGGTTCTCCTCCTGTTCCTAACCGAGGTTGTTCCGGTCGCTCGGGAGAGATCTTATCTCTAGCCGAGGTTGTCAACGGTCGCTCGGGAGAGATCTTATCTCTAGCCGAGGTTGGTGCTCGTGTTAGGACGAGGTTCTCCTCCTGTTCCTAACCGAGGTTGTTTCGGTCGCTCGGGAGAGATCTTATCTCTAGCCGAGGTTGTCAACGGTCGCTCGGGAGAGATCTTATCTCTAGCCGAGGTTGGTGCTCGTGTTAGGACGAGGTTCTCCTCCTGTTCCTAACCGAGGTTGTTTCGGTCGCTCGGGAGAGATCTTATCTCTAGCCGAGGTTGTCAACGGTCGCTCGGGAGAGATCTTATCTCTAGCCGAGGTTGGTGCTCGTGTTAGGACGAGGTTCTCCTCCTGTTCCTAACCGAGGTTGTTTCGGTCGCTCGGGAGAGATCTTATCTCTAGCCGAGGTTGGTGCTCGTGTTAGGACGAGGTTCTCCTCCTGTTCCTAACCGAGGTTGTTCGGTCGCTCGGGAGAGATCTTATCTCTAGCCGAGGTTGTCAACGGTCGCTCGGGAGAGATCTTATCTCTAGCCGAGGTTGGTGCTCGTGTTAGGACGAGGTTCTCCTCCTGTTCCTAACCGAGGTTGTTCACGGTCGCTCGGGAGAGATCTTATCTCTAGCCGAGGTTGTCAACGGTCGCTCGGGAGAGATCTTATCTCTAGCCGAGGTTGGTGCTCGTGTTAGGACGAGGTTCTCCTCCTGTTCCTAACCGAGGTTGTTCACGGTCGCTCGGGAGAGATCTTATCTCTAGCCGAGGTTGTCAACGGTCGCTCGGGAGAGATCTTATCTCTAGCCGAGGTTGGTGCTCGTGTTAGGACGAGGTTCTCCTCCTGTTCCTAACCGAGGTTGTTCACGGTCGCTCGGGAGAGATCTTATCTCTAGCCGAGGTTGTCAACGGTCGCTCGGGAGAGATCTTATCTCTAGCCGAGGTTGGTGCTCGTGTTAGGACGAGGTTCTCCTCCTGTTCCTAACCGAGGTTGTTTCGGTCGCTCGGGAGAGATCTTATCTCTAGCCGAGGTTGGTGCTCGTGTTAGGACGAGGTTCTCCTCCTGTTCCTAACCGAGGTTGTTCACGGTCGCTCGGGAGAGATCTTATCTCTAGCCGAGGTTGTCAACGGTCGCTCGGGAGAGATCTTATCTCTAGCCGAGGTTGGTGCTCGTGTTAGGACGAGGTTCTCCTCCTGTTCCTAACCGAGGTTGTTTTCGGTCGCTCGGGAGAGATCTTATCTCTAGCCGATCTCGCTCGGGAGAGATCTCTCCGAGGTTGGTGCTCGTGTTAGGACGAGGTTCTCCTCCTGTTCCTAACCGAGGTTGTTCACGGTCGCTCGGGAGAGATCTTATCTCTAGCCGAGGTTGATGTGCGCGCTCGGGGGAGATCTTATCTCCTGCGGCCGAGCTTCTCTCGGGGGAGATCTTATCTCCTGCGGCCGAGGTGCGCGCTCGGGGGAGATCTTATCTCCTGCGGCCGAGCTTGTTCGCTCGCGTTAGGACGAGGTTCTCCTCCTGTTCCTAACGCGGCGATTATTGACTGCTGCTCTCCTGTCATCGCATAGTTTTCGCATCCAGAAATAATATTTGCAGAGGGGAGAATTTTACCGAAGGGAAAGTCGTGGACAGCGCGCTCTCGTTTGAGGGGTCGACGGGGTGTTGTTCCTCGGAGCTCCCTCGAGCAGCAAGTCCCGTCCAGACGACCTCCTCTATCTCCTGCCGGCCTTCATAATTTGGACCATGCTTCTCTTGACTTTGTCGCTGGGGATGACAATCACCGATGTAGCTAGCTCCTAGCTCCTCCCCGGGGTGGCGTTGATGACGCCGCGGGACGGCCAACCTTCTTGTCTTTTCCAGTTACGGCAGTGCCTATAGCCGATCTTCTCCTTGATCGCACATGTTTGGAGAGGCCGTAGTCCTTCAGGTCTTGGCGGTTGGCTCTTAACTTTGCCGAGAATTCGAGTTAGAGGAGCGGGTCGTAGTTGCGGAACCTTCCGGGAGGGGGGCTTCGTTCCGTCCTTGCCAGCGCCGAACTTTATTTTGGAGGTTGAGTTGAGGAGTTCGGCTTTCCACCGAGCTTCATTTTACCTTGATGCCGAGCTTTGGGGTGAGCCCGGCTTTTCTCGCCCGAACTTCATTCCGCCTCCAGTGAACACTTTGTAGGCGGTTCCTTTGGGGGACATTCTGGAGCGTGAGTTCGGCCTTACTTGCGCCGAACTTCGTTCCACTTTCCCGCGGAAGCTTCCGCGGGAGGACTTCATACTTCTTTGTCGGAGCTTCCTCGCTGACGGGCTCATAGGTGGGTTCGGCCTTCCTCGCGCCGAACTTCATTCCGCTTCAGCGGGGGAACTTCTGCTCTCCGTTTCTCTCTTAGGGGCGATTGGGCTCCTCCCTAAGGCTGATTCCTCCGCATTTCTTCGGCAATAAGTTCCGGGGTGGACGACCTCCTCATGCTGAACTCCTCAATTTGGTGCAAGCTCTTGTTGCTGGGAGATGGCGAATCGCTGATGCACCGAGATCTTTCCAGGGGCCATGTGAATGACGCCGTAAGGTGGCCGACCTTCTTGTAGTCTCTGGCTACGGCAGCGCCCTTAGCCGATCTTTTTCTGCTTCAGGCCGGTACCGGAGGAATTTACCCAGCCGACCCGTTCTGACGAGCTCCTCAATTTCGTCTCGGAGCTGGATGCATCCCTCCGTGTCGTGGCCGTGGTCGTGATGGTAGAGGCAGTACTTATTTCGATCGCGCTTGTTTGGGGGAGATCGTAATCCTTCCGGTCTTGGCAGCTGGTGTTTTACTTCGGTGAGAATCTGGGTTCGAGGAGCGTTGAGGGGGGCATAGCGGCGGAACCTTCCGGGAAGGTGGACTCCTTCGCGCCTCCTTATCAGGGCGAGTTCGAGGAGTTCGGGCCCGCCTGCTTTCGTAGGGGGTCTGCGAGTGCAGCCGAGCTTCACCCAGCTCTTCCTCGTCCGCCAGCCGGTCCTTTCTGACGAGCTCCTCATCTTTCAATTTGAAGGCTTCTTCCGCACGGGCATATCTCTCGGCTCGAGCCAGCAGGTCGGCGAAGTCCCTGGGATACCTTTTTTCCAGAGAGAACAGCAAGCTATTTTTCTGAAGGCCGCCCTTAAGTGCGGCCATCGCGACAGACTGGTCCAGGTCCCGGACTTCCAATGCCGCGGCGTTGAATCGAGTGACGTAAGTCCGGATGGATTCCCCTTGCTTCTGCTTGACGCTCATCAGGGAATCTGAACCTCGGCTCGGTCGTCGGCTGCTGATGAAGTGGGCCGCGAACCGACTGCTCATCTGGTCGAAAGAGAAGATCGTGTTGGGCTTCAACGCCGAGTACCAGTTCCTCGCTGCTCCCTTTAAGGTAGACGGGAAGGCTCGGCACAGCACGGCATCTGAAGCGCCGTGAAGCAGCATCATGGCCCGGAAGGCCCCCAGGTGATCAACCGGATCAGAAGTTCCATCGTAGCTTTCCAGTTGAGGGAGCTCGAAGGTCGGTGGAACAGGTTCTTGCATGATTTTCTGCGAGAAAGGAGGGTCTGCACAAACGTCATCACCACGCGAGGGGGGACGAAGTTCTTCAATTCGCCGGTTCATTTCCAAGAGCCTTTGGCCCAGCAGGTCCTCACGGTCTCTGATCTCCAAGGCTTTCTGGTGAGATGGGCGCGAGGCTTCACCCTTGGTCGATCCATGATCCGAACAAGGGCTCTCCCTCCTCCGCCTCTCCAATCCGGGTATCGGAGGTCGGGCTGCCCAGGCCGGTCGCTCTTGGACTGGATCATCCGACTTCGGAGAGTCCCGCGCCGGTCGGGCTGGCACTGGGACTTGTTGGTGCAGCACCGCCTGCACCGCCTCCGTGAGACCGCGAACGTGCTGGATGAGCTGGTTGAACTGCTCCGTATCCACTGCGGCTATAGACGGGGGCTGAGTCACCGGGGCCGGAGCAGGGACAGACGGACTCGGAGGGGATCGAGCCGCGGAAGCCGTCGAGCGCCGCGTCGAAGCCCTTCTGGGGGGCATTTCCTCTTTCCAGAGAAGGAATTCTGAAGAGGGGAGAAGAGAGATCCGGAGCAGGGGCGGAAAATCGTCGCCGAGCACTCCTTTAAGAACAAGGGAACCTCGAAGGTTCAGTCCCTTCGGTTCCCACAGACGGCGCCAATCTGTTGGTGCAGAAATCCGTCGCCGCCGGAGGTCGCCGCAATCGAGGCCGCTGGGCGCCGCCGGGGACCTGCAAAACGAAGTCCCGTCCGGAACCGGTGGGGTGGTGGCTCCGGCAGGACCCTCCGACGGTCAAGTTAGTTTCCGACCAACAGTAATGGAGTGCTCGGAATGAGTTCCGGAGCTTAGAGATGTGGAGGGAGCTTAGAGAGTCGAGAGTTCAGAGAGCTTAGCCTTAGTATGTCGGGAGGGGTCCTTTTATAGCGGAGCTTAGTTGATGGTGACGGCTGTGCCGTCTGGCAGAGAGTCGTCGGGCAGCATGGAGTTTCGGTACGGAGAGGAAGGCGTCGTGCTGGTAGATCGTGGGAGCCATACCGGCGAGTCAGTGGGCCGCATGGAGTCCGGTACGGAGAGGAAGGCGTCGTCCGGTAGATCGTGGGAGCCATACCGGCGAGCCGTGGGCCGCATGGAGTCCGGTACGGAGAGGAAGGCGTCGTCCGGTAGGTCGTGGGAGCCATACCGGCGAGCTTCGTGGGCCGCATGGAGTCCGGTACGGAGAGGAAGGCGTCGTCCGGTCTTCGCTGCAGGCGACAGTTCGTCCAATGGAGTTCGGACTTGTAACAGAGTTCGGCCGAGGGGGAAGCTGGGGGAGCTCGTCTGGCTGAAGGGTCGGCCGTCTGTAGAGTTCGGCCGCTGAGAGGCCCGAAGAAGCTCGGTTGGCCAGTTGAAGGACTTCGAGGAGTTCGGCCGTTCCGAAGGAGTTCATGGGTCGCCTGGGGTCGGTCCGAAGGAGTTCGGCCGTGGGGTCCGAAGGAGTTCGCTGAGGAGTTCGGTCGCCTAGGGTCGGTCCGAAGGAGTTCGGCCGTGGGAAGTCCGAAGGAGTTCGGCTCGCCTGGGTCGGTCCGAAGGAGTTCGGCCGTGGGAAGTCCGAAGGAGTTCGGCTGCATGGGCTCGCCTGGGGTCGGTCCGAAGGAGTTCGGCCGTGGGGTCCGAAGGAGTTCGGCTGCATGGGCTCGCCTGGGGTCGGTCCGAAGGAGTTCGGCCTCTAGGCAGTTCGGCCTCTAGGGTTCGGCCGGACCTTGGTGCAGGGGAGTTCGGCCTCTAGGCAGTTCGGCCCGGACCTTGGTGCAGGGGAGTTCGGCCTCTAGGCAGTTCGGCCGTGGTTAGGGGCTCGGCCTGGCGCCTGGCGCTGAAGCTCTTCAGCGGCTACTGGTTACATTGGGCTGAGCGTCGGGCCGGGCTTCGGCAGGAGCGGGATTTATCCCCAACATATATAGAGTGTTTTAAAAAAAATTGAAATTAATTGAAAATTTTTGTCCAATTAATGTTTCCCCAGTTAAGCAATTATTAGATTTTCTAGATTACTTAAATTTAAATGAGGTAACGCAGGGACATTTAATTGGTTGTATTAATTACCTTGAAGAAGCTCCTGCCATATATCTCTGTCATGACAAGCTACTCTCAAACGGTGCAATATAATGCAGCGTACACCGTGTCCGAACGTGTTGCTGGCGAGAGCACCCAACATGACAAAAGTTGATGTACATGTATAAGTTCGAGGGTTGGGGAGGTCTTTCGCATGACTGAAGGATTCATTTTCCACGTCATTACATCATTCATTAATTATTTTAAAATATACGCCAGTAGATAAATGATAGCACCTAAATTGCTTTGAAAATAATCCCATGATAGATTCACATAAAGAAAGATAGAATTTTCTTTAGTATTATTGATATAGATAATCATCACTAGCCACGTAGCATCATCAGAAAGATCATCACTTCAGAAGACTGCTAAAGACAAACAAATATCGATTTTTTATCAATCTAAAGTTCAGTCAAATTCATACCATAGTCAGATGGCATATTCGTTTAATCGAACTAGATCGATAATCTACCAACGACAACAGCATCCAGATCGATTAATCATCGCTCTCAATGACATTCTAGTTCACTGAAAATTAAGAATGGTATTTGACTAGCCTCCATATGGCAATATAGAACTGGATAAGTATATTACCGCTTCGAAAGTTTGCTATAGTCTTCCTCCCATGGTTGATCGGGTTCTTACCAATATTGACGGCAGTAATTCATCAGTATAATCACGAGATCAGCTTGTCATCGGATCCTCCATTTTTAAATCGATAAAACACTGATCTCACCCTCAACAGGAGGCCATTTATGCTATCATACCGAGATTGACAAAATACCAACCTTGCCACATAGCAAGATCGATAAAAAATCGATCTTGATATGATTCGAAAAATTGTTTGACTCTCAATCGCTCTACAATCAAGTTACAGCCATCCTCCAGCCACATCACATCTAATCGCCATCAAGATAAACGGCCAATAATTGTTATCCAGCTGGTCGCTCTGTTATAGCTAACTAACAATCTAATAAACTCTCTTAAGATCTAAGTAAATTCTTGTATAAATAGAGGGTCTGGATATTCTTTCGAAGGTAAGGACAAGATTCACAGAGTCAAAATTTTGCTAAAATCTATTCTCGATTTTTTTCATCAAAAAAAGATCGAAACCTCTCTATACTAAAATCCTCATACTGTTTTTCAATTTTTTATTTTCACCATCTATTGATAAGATTTTAACTGACTTAAGCACCAAAAAAATTTAAATTAAAAAATATTTTATTAATTTTTAATTTTTTTTATTTTTATAATTTGATCCATGATCCTAATCGATTCAATTTTAATTAACCGTTCATCATAAATTTTTTTGACGAACATGAAACCCTGCTTCAATAAGTATAAAAGATACAACCCCAATCTTATTAATGCTGTAAAAGAGTTTTGCGTCGTGGCAGCATGTGTATAGTTTAGCAGGTACATGTGGAACAACCCTTGACGCATTATCTGAGCTTGTGACATAGGATTGCATAACAATTGTAAAGTTCGATCGCCCACACTACCATCCAACCAGGCAGAGAGGTAGGTTCGAACGACCAAACCAGTCGAGAATAATATTAGATGGGACCCGTGCAACAGCGCAGGCCAATAACCCTTGATGGATGGGACCCACGTCCAGGAAATAGGTCAATTCAAGAACCCAAGAAATTGTATATACGCACTCTAGTACGTATCCACCGGCTCATGCTCCACACGTGTAAAGTAGATGGGCACGTGCGTTCCTGCTCGTGCGGAGGCCGCCCTGGGGCAGGTACCGGTCCCTGGGTGCTGAGTGCCCACGTGCATGGGGAGCAGGACGGTGGGTCCCATCTCACCGCATCGGAGGACGCCTCTGCTTCTCTCGTGGGGGTGGGGAGACGTCAGGCGCAACGCACGAGAGCCCACCAACCGTACCGAATGATGATTTACTGTTCATACTTTTTTTTTTTTTTTTTTTTTTGGGCGGGGGGGGGTAAAGTACTGTTCATACTTTTGACGGAGATGGCCGACGAGTCCTTCATGACCCGCAGTCAATCTGAGCCGTACATTAGAATGCCATTTAATCAGATGGACCCATCAATTGATGTTGTTACATTTACTTTCTTTGTAGACATCGTAACGTTGCATCAAGTTATACCGAATGATGATTTACTGTTCATACTTTTGACGGATATATGGCCTAAAGTCCTTCATGACACCCAGTCAATCTAAGCCGTACGTTGAAACGCCATTTAATCAACGGACCGATCAGTGGATATTGTTACATTTACTTTGTTTTTAGATATCGTAACATTGCATCAAGTTAGCCCAACCAACAGCTCTGTTGCTATTTATTACAATAGATGTTGTATCATTTTTAAATAAATCTACTGCAGGATATAATATTTTGGGTGGGTGGTAGACTGGTAGTATCATGGAACAGGATTGATATAAATATAAAATAGGATGTGGTCGTTGCCCGGAGTGAGGAGCCCCATCACCTTCCACTTTCCACGAGCTCCGCTGTCACGCATTTGATTAAAATACGGGGTGCCAACGTGCGTTTCACGAGTCGCCACGTGGTCGATCCTGGCTGGTGGGGTCCGCGGCATCGCCCCATCCCCTCGAGGGGGTCTTTTCTTTTTATCTGCTGTACTCGACCCGGTCCACCAGTTTTAACCCAGCAATAACGGTGCGTCGTTAAGGCAACGCTATTGTTGCTATCATTAGGTGGTCGCAGGGCTCACGTGGGCGTCGTCTTAATCCTCTCTCTCTCCCGGCTCCAATGGAAACTAGATGAGAGGGCTGGAGGCTGGAATCTAATCGCGCATGATTATGCGAACCCAGTAGCCCCAAAACTGCTACATGTCATGTCATTATAAAAAATAATAGTAATTATTTGGATAGTTAATTTTCATAAGATTTATTTAGAAAAAAGATCTGCACTTCAAAATAAATTTAATAGTTAGTTTTACAAGAAAACACCATCTATTTTTCTTTAGTTGATACATGTTCAAGGTCTACCTACGATCTCTACTTAAAAAGAAAAAAAATTTTTTTTTTATGAATTTAATATTAAAAAATATTTTTACAATGACAATATTTAAGGGTAAAAAATATATATAATAATAAAAAGATAATATTATTTTGATTTTTCTTTTTAGGGAGAACTGGTTTGAGTTTAAATGATAATAGCTAATACAGGCCAAAGTTTTACGTGCACGTAAATGATGATATGTTTGACTGTCCACGTAAATTAATATATTTTTTATTATTTAAATGATTGGATAAATATATCTCAGAGCCGATTAGTTTTTGCTTTAATTCCTCCACAAAAACCCCGTTCTCAATCAAAAAGTGCACACCAGGTTTTTATTTTTATTTTTATTTTTATAAAAATAGCTAAAATAACAAACACCCTTACCTATCAATGAAATATGTCGTAACTTGCAATCATTTTGCTAAAACATGATAATTAAATGAATGGCCCTGCATCGTTGCCAACATGAAGTGCCGCATACAAAATACCATTGCAAGGTCTGAAATTTATATTAAAATTGAATAGATACTAAAACTATCATATAATCACCGTTATTTCTGTTATACATGTGATGATCATTAAAATATAATTATGATTAAGTTAAAGTCATTATTAATAATTTTTAGTATAACATTATATGGATAGGGTGCTGCAGTAATTCTAGCACCTATTGTTATAACATTACTTAGATCATAATATTTGTTGTGGCCAATTTTCGAATTATACTTACCATCATCAGAAAAAAGTTCCTGCAAATAAAATTCATACTGATCGAAATTATTTTCGATGAGGATTCTTCGATACTTAAATCAATAAAAAATTGATGAATAGAATAATAAAAATAGAATTAAAAAAATTTTTAACCCAAATTCTTTTTTGATTTACTTTTTTTTTATAGGTGAAGTATTAGTAACCGCTTATAACGGTTGGATGTCATGGATCTCATTTATTCCGATATTAAATGAGCAGTTAGTGCTTATTATATGATCGTAAAAAGATCGTTACGCATATTTTACACTGTAAATACGTATCATATTAATTATATATCGATATCGTTGTTATACCGACAGTATATCGATATACTAGTTGATCCGATTGATCATTGACAATTCTGATGTTTCGATTGATCAGTCATTCTTTTTATTGTGGAGCTAATTGTAGAGAGTCAACTATCAATTAACAGATCGATTGATAGTCGATCATCTGCATAGTATATCGATCATGAGTCAGATGTCAAGATTGGTTGATAGTTGGTTCAATCGATTGAGAGTCCATCCAACTCATTGTCGTCCATTATCATTTGAAAGTTTGTTATGGCCATTATTCTATCAGTGGTGTGTGCCAATTCAAGAATAACAAAGTCAATAAGTCCAACAATTTTAAGTCTTTAGTGCACCTTATTTCAAAAATTTATGGTATAGTAAATTATATAATATAAAAAATTTTTTGATTTAAAATTTAATTAATAAATTATTTATTATTAATTAAAAAATTATATCCTATATCACATGCATTATATAATGGTATATTATATTAATTAACTTTTTTTTATAGATTTTATTCATTATACGCCCATCTCGGTGATCGCCGTATATGTAAAAGATGAGCTGATTGGCACGTGCATGTTGGTATATTATAGTGCAAAATATAATTTGCCCTAGGTCGAGGATTGGAAAAAATTATTATATAAGTCAGTAATTCAAATTTCAAAGCATGCATATCTTAAATTATTTAAATAGAAAGATGTAATTTGGCGAATGACTATTGGACCGGCCCACGGAGCTTTGTTTCATATAATAATTAGATGGGCGATCGGAGGGTAGTGATGGAGGGGACCCATTAGGATTTTGTCCAATGGAGATGTCAGACAGAGTTGGGATTGGGACTAGACGCAACCAGCATGGGCGTGGGGTAGGACCGGTGCCATTAGGTGGAGGGCTGGCAGTGGGAATAGTACAGTACCATCTGCTCTTTGCTCGTGTGTGGGACTCACACCCTCACGTACCCTAGCAACGAGAATTTATGGGGATGGCCCCCAGTTTTCTGACGCCCGGCCCCCATGACATCCACCCCAAAAAGGGAAGCCTCACCGTCTATCGGCAACCTCCTTCACAAATTTCGTATTTTAGAGTTCAAATTTCTAAAACAAACCCTTTTTTGTGTGATTTTATGTGTATGCGAAACAATTCATCAAGTTGTTTTTAATATTTACAAACCGCATTCTCAAAGATCACTTTTTTTTTTCTTTTCGAGTGGCTTTTTCAAAAAAAAACTTGTCTTCTGGAATACTTGTCTTAATTGGAGTAGAAATGTGGAAAACATTACCCTCGGAAATATATGATTGATCTTTGAAGAGTACATGCGTGGTTGGTGGCAGAAACAGCGGTAGGTTTGCTGCTTAATGAGCTAATTTGATACGAATTAACGGTTGGACGCGAAAAGGAGAAAGGTGCTTCCTTTTTATTTGATGGTCATTTCTGTAGTACTTTTGTACATAAATAGTAAAGGAATCCCTCTCTATTAATGGTACTCAAGTCTCTAACCATAAGAAGAAAAAAACAAAAAAGAAAAAAGAAAAGATTTATATATGGTCCACCAGAGAACCGTCCCAAGTGTTTGGATTATCCAATGATCACGTATATTTGTTGTTCAACATGTTTATGGGGATGAGATAATTACTTTTGATGATTAGATATTGGAATTTATATTCAAGCATACAATTTTTAGACTGAAGAAAAAATTCTATTTTTCGAATCAGATTTTTTCAAATTTGATTAAATGAAGATAGATATTTTAAAAATTTTTCTTTTGAATTCAAATCAGATTTGAGACTTTTCAGATATGATATTATTGATCTAATAAAAAAATAAAATTAAAATAAAAAATAAATTAAATCTATATTAATTTTATCTTGTAGCGGATAATCAAATTATCCTATGATGATCTTGATGTCTTCCTGAGGTTCTGAATCTAGCCACGCAAGTACCTGACCTCTACCGGTATCCATTCGAATAGGATTTGAAGATCTTCTCCTTCTTTATCACTTCTCTAAATATCAGATCTGGATCTAATTTAGAAAATCTTCAAAACTTCTTTTGAAGATCGGGTGTCGTCTCTTGCAGCAGTGTTGCCTTCTTTCTTTCTCATCGTCTTTCTCTTGCTTGGATCGCACCAAACTGAAGCCCAAAGATTCTTGGGCGTGGGTAGGAGAGAGAGGACTTGAAGATGACGTGGAGGAGGGAGAGGAGCAGCCTTGTGGCATGGACAATTGGCTAGAGATTAGAATCTTAGGCGCAGACAGGATTTATATAGACCCTGCTGCGCCATGCAGTGCCACATCATTCCGACCAATCATGATCTTTTGTGCAATCAGATTTAAATCTGATTGATGGGATGACATCATCTAGTTCAATCAGATGAGAGCCCCCTTGAATCATCCTTAAATGGCGCCAAGACTAGTCAAAGACAAGTCTTTGGTGCCACCTAGGTAAAAATCCCGAAGCAACCTAGAGTCCCATCTGTTTGGGACTCCAAGCATCATTATCCATGGGCACACGCCTCTCTAGGCGTGCGCCCCTTATCCAACCGCCTTTTAATAGATGGACTGGTCCAAAAGTTCTCTCCTATGATGGCTTGATATATGAGCAGATGTCTAAGTATCAAAGGTCAATGTTTAACCAAATGTTCGAAAAAGGATTTAGTAGGTGACGAAAAATGGCAGGTGTTGTCTCAAATTCATCTCATAAATTAAGACAATTCTTTTCTGACCTGGATAAGCTCCAGTCAGACCAAATAAAGATATCTGAGTGAGTCCAAACATATTTGGCTCAGTCGAGATAATTTTTAATAATAATTAAAGGAGAACATTAGGCTCAATCGTGTGCTAGCATGATTTTTTTGAACCTAATTGAATCTAATTCAAATCAATTGAATTAAGTTAGTCTAATTGATGATATCCAGATCTAAATTCTTATTTATGTGATCCAGTTAGGTTCAGTTAAGTATGGTAATGAGATATGTCATGATCTCCATCATCGATATCATTAAAATACTTTCGATAGATCAGAACTTTTTTGATTCAGATAACTAGTATGATTGATCATCTAAATCATTCTAATTATTCTCAAAATCCACCAGTGATACCTAGCAGCAGATGGTGGACAATTCATCAAAACTAAAAATGAACCTCTCAGTGCAGTTACCTATGTGATTAAGTTCTTGAGTCCCGATCAGATTAGGGTTAAGGTGAACTCGTCAAACCCTAATATTCTATCATATGATTTAATCATTCGATTCAAGTCCAATGTGAAAACCTTAATAGAAACTCTTTCTATTATTTCACTCTCTGCCATGGCCATGGGCTTATGGACTTGATTCTCATGATCATCATAGGGCTGCTCCTCATCTACCGAGGTAGATAGATTTTCTCTTGGTGCAATCCAATTCCTATAATGAACATGCTATAGCCAACATACACCTCAGAATTCTAAATGGCTAGGAGATCGAGTCATGGTGTAGTCAAACTATAACACCCTCAAGGTGAACTACCGATGCACCTCAGGTCAAAGAACCAGACACACCACTGCAGCTTCGAGTCAGTCATCGATGAGAAGGTAGACTTCCTTATGACTACTCGAGGTGGTCACGCTCAGTGCCCTCATTCTCTAACGAGTACCTGTACTCTCGCTCCGATGTCTCTACACCGTAGACTCAAGACTCATCTACTATAAAAAAATGATTGTACACTAACCTTTCGGATCAATCACCATCCTCATGATGATCCTACGGTCAGGAGCATTTTATGAGTTAATAATGAAAATTCATGTCTTAAATTTTCAACTCTTGAAAATAAGAATTATCATTACCATTAACTCAAGGGATGTATCACAGACACTAAATACATATTTGTGATAGAAAATAATCCTATTTTATTATTTATAGTCAAAATTATAATTTTATCCTTAGAAGTGTATTACAAGTGTCAGCCAATTCTGGACTTCTAGGGCACACATATCTAACAAACTTCTACTTGACCTAAAGCCAATTGGCTACAAATCTAAGTTCCATCTTCTCAAGGTGGGCTTCGATCTTCTGCTGGTCCAACGATTTTATAAGTGGGTCTACCGCATTGTCTGTAGAGTCGACTCTCTTGACCTCGACGTAATCCCTTCTCGAGGTAATCATGGATGAGGTGGTATCAACATTCGATGTGTTTGAATTTCTGATGAGACCTCGGCTCCTTAGCAAGGGGTATGGTGCCATTATTATTGCAGTATATAGAAATAGCATCTGATGACACCACTTCAATCTCTACGATGAATTTTTTGTACCAGAATATCTCCTTCATAGCTTTTGATGCAGCGATGTATTCTGCTCTCATGGTGGAATCTGCTATTACTGTCTGTTTGAAACTCTTCCAACTGACAGCACCACCATTACACATAAACAAATTTTCAGATGTCGACTTTCAATCATCTATATCGGACATAAAATTCGAATCTGTATACCCTTGAACTTTGAGTTCTCCATTACCAAAAATCAAGAATATATCCTTAGTTCTTCTTAAGTACTTAAGGATACATTCATAGAAGTTCATTGTTCTTCTCCTGGATTCGACTGATATCTGCTCGTGACACTCACAGCATGGGCTATATCAGATCGTGTACATAACATGGCATACATGAGGCTCCCTATTGCTGAAGCATAAGGGATCTTGCTCATGCATTCTATTCTCCTCAGGTGTGCTAGGGCACATCTTCTTGGAAGAGATGAATGCCATGTCTGAAGGGTACCTAAACCCCTCTTAGAGTTTTTCATGCTAAACCTCTTTAGCACTTCCTCTATGTACATCTTCTGTGAAAGTCCTAGCATCCTATTCGGTCTATCTCTATAGACCTTTAATTTCTAGAATAAAGGATGCTTCTCCTAGAGTCTTTCATGGAGAATTTTTTAGATAACCATATTTTAACCATGGTCAACATAGGAATATCATTCCCAATAAGGAGGATGTCATCCATGTACAAGTATGAGAAAGACAATAGCGCTCCCACTCCTTTAAAATACATGGATTCCTTCCTCATTTCCTGATAAAATCAAATAATTTGATCACATCATTAAAATGAGTATTCCAAGCTTCGAGATGCTTGCTTAAGTCCATATATGGACCATTTGCAACTTGCATACTTTGTGATCAGTATCACTGGATGTGAAACCTAGTGGCTGTTCCATATAGATATCTTCCTTCAAGATATCCATTTAAGAACGTCATTTTTACGTCCATTTGCCATATTTCATAATCAAAATAGACTGCAACAGCAAGCAATATGCGAATGAATTTAAGCATGGCTACTTACAAAAAGGTATCCTAATAGTCAATACCTTCATGCTGACTATAATCTTTTACCACTAATCTAGCTTTGAATGTCTCTACATTTTCATCTACACTAATCTTTCTCTTGTAGATCCATTTATATCCAATAGGTACTATACCTTCTGGTGGATCTACCAAGGTCCAGACTTGGTTTGAGTGCATCGAGTCAATTTCTGACTTCATTGCCTCTAACCATTTTTTGGAGTCGATATCTGATATCGCCTCATTATAGGTTTTGGGATCATTACCATGAGCTCCATTACCTATGAGAAATATTTTCTCTACTTTCTCTGAAATAGTACCTAAGTACCTCTTAGGAGGATGAGAAACCCTTTTCGATCTTCGAGGTAGAGGAGGTAGTGATTGCATTGGCTCAACCTGATTTGGTTCCAAATGGTCCTTACCTCTTTACTCTTGAAAGACTTTCTCCTCTAGCTTGATCTGCTTTCCAATGCCACCATCTTGAATAAACTATTTTTCAAAAAAGATGGCATGTCGACTCACAATCACATTGTGATCTTCTAGAATATAAAAATAACATCCTAATAACTCTTTAGGATATCCTATAAATCGAGCTCTAAAGGATCTATAGTCTAACTTGTCCGCTTGTTGTCTTTTGACATGAGCCGAACAATTTCAAATGGTAAGATGACTCAGACTTGGTTTCTTACCATACCATATCTCATATGGTGTGGTAGGAACGATTTTAAAAGAAACCCTATTCGATAAATATATAGCAGTTAACAAACTATGTTGCCAAAGAAAATCAGAAAGATCTATGAAGCTCATCATGAATCGGATCATATCTAGTAGGGTCCAATTTTTTCGTTTTGAAATTTCGTTGAGTTAAGAAGTTTCAGATGGAGTCCATTAAGAGACTATGTCATTCTGCTTGAGATAGTGTAGGAATTTCTGACTAAGATATTTACCTCCTCGATCTGATCGAAGAACCTTAATGAATTTTTTAATTTGCTTTTCTACTTCATGTCTAAATTCTTTAAACTTTTCAAAGGCTTCTGACTTGTGTCTCATAAGATACACATACCCATACCAAGATAAATCATCAGTGAAGGTTATGAAGTAGACAAAATTATCTCTAGTCGATACATCAAATGGGCCGCACACATCAGGATGTACTAGGGCAAGTAAATTCGTGGCTCTTTTCCCATATTCCACAAAAGAAAGTTTAATCATTTTGCCATGAAGATATGATTCACAAATTGGATATGACTTGAAAGTCAATGAACTCAATAGTCCAATTTTTTCTAATTTGTTAATCCTATCTTCTATTATATGATCTAGTCTAAGGTGCCATAGATACCTATCATTTGAACTATCTCTGGATCATTTTGATTTTATGGTATTCATATTTTGCTCGATATTAAAAATAGATACATCAATATGTAACTGGTAAAGACTGTTAATCAGAAAACCACTTGCAATTTTATTTCTTTCATAAAGAATGTTATAATGGTCCTTAAGAAAACTAATTACATAGCTTTCTAATGCTAAACATGAAACAGAAATCAAATTCTTACTTGCTGTAGGCACATAATAACAATCCTTTAGTATTAAATCTAAATCAGATGATAGTCGAAGAGAGTAGGTTTCTACGATCACAGCAGTAATTCTTGTTCTATTTTCAATGCATAGGATTATCTCACCATCTCTCAGCCTCCTGCTATCCTCAAGATCCTGCATGAAAGTGCATAAATGAGCACTAGAATCAGAGTCAAGCACCCAATTGGATACAGAAGAAATCATAAGATTAGATTCAATAACGAGCATACCTCCAGAAGGATCTGCCTCCTTCTTATTCTTCAGGGCGGCTAGGTATGAAGGACAGTTTTACTTTCAGTGGCCGTCAGTGTTGCAATGAAAATATTTTTCTTTATCAGCGACCTTCTTTTTCAGTTCTGCCTTATTTTTCTTTCCTCCTTCCACCTTCTGCTTCTTCATAGACTTTTTCTTTTTTTCAAAAGACTTTCTCTTGGAAGAAGTCCATTTCATAGCAAATACCGAGCCTTTAGAATCTTTCATTGAAAGCTCAGCAGTAACCAGCATGTTCATAAGCTCGATCAGAGTATTTTGAAGTTTATGCATATGGTAGTTCATGATGAACTGCCCATATGCATCAGTCAAGAATTATAGAATTATATCATTCTGCATATCTAGATCCAACTTCACTCCAAGCTTCTCAAGCTCTTTCAAGTCCTTGATCATCATCAGATAATGATCTTGGACTGATATCCATCACACATTTTAGCCTTGAATAGTCGTTTAGTGATCTGATATTTGGCTGCGCGACTCTGTTCACCAAATATCTCTTGTAGGTGAGCCAACATTTGACGGACAATCTTGATATCTTCATGTTGGTACTGAAGCTCATCAGACATCAAGCCCAACATGTAGTATCTAGTCTTGTAATCTTCATCCATCCACTTATCAAGAAATGCTCTCTGTTCAGCGGATGGACGAGCTGGTAATGTAGGAGAATTCTGATCTAATATATGAGTTGACTTCTCGAAATCCAAAATAATTTTGAAGTTCTAGAGTCAATCCTTATAATTGAGTTCAGTCAGTTTATGGGTGTCCAGGATACGTGCTAGTGGATTGGATACAGATATTTTTCTATAGAGAGTTAAAATTTCTAGTTAGATATAGTAATTAAGACTTGATCAATTTATTTAAAAATTTAATTTTTAAATAAATTAGCTTCTACTATTTTCTCGTATCCCTATACTTTCTCTATAGAGATATAAAAATCTTCATGATTATAGATTTTTAATGGGTGGTGTAGTCCCACCAACTGACTCATCATCTCATCTAACAGTTATTGATGATGGATTAGCCAATGAGTGTACAACTCTTGTCTAATGATTCTCTAATCATGGTGCACCCAATCTTGGTCTCTAATTCTCACCATGCCCAAAATATTGATCCACTCCTTAGTTAAGTCAAATCCACCATTTGTACATATTGGATTTCTAATTGGATCTCTCATCGTATCCAAAATATTGAGCCTAATTTATCCTCCAGCCCGTAGCATCCAATACCTAATAGATATGGTTGCGTCTTTTCGATGCAACTGAACCATTATGACCAATTGAGAATAATCAACCTTGGAAAGAACCCACATATTTACAATGGTGGAAGACCTTAGACTTAATCTTTTCTTAGGAAGATTTGATTTAGGTCTTTTTAAACTAGACTTATAATAGCTTTAACAATTATGACTAACCTAGTGGCATGGGTTAACTTGGATTGTTAACCATCTTAGATCAGGATTGGATTGATAAATATGGTCAGGTAAGTGAGACGGGTGGAAGGAATATGCCATTAACTCGATAAGAATGCATTCAAGTCGAGTAGCTTTCAATTAAAAATCAGTCGGTCGTATCTGCCAGACTTACCTTAGACACCAAATTATTGAGTCAGAACTAATCAGGTTAGCCTACAATCCAGACTCTAACCACTGAGCCTAATTAGATCTTAGCTTGATCGATCACTCATTTGATTCGATCTTGACCTAGACTTAATCCTATTAGGCTGATCAATTTAAGTACTCTTGATCTCATCTAACCAACTCTTGATTTGGTTTGATCAACTGCTAGACCTAATTGAGCTATCCAAGTTCGAACCCAATTTTATGAATATATCTTAAATATAAAAATTCTTAATTTTAGACTCAACATATTTCATAATCTTAATTCTTAATTAAGTTTAGGGTTCGTAAATAAAATATGTAAATAAAATCCTAGGATTTCAGGATCTAGGATTTTATAAAAATTAAGTTTTGAATTTTTAATTAAGAACGAACGCGCAGCACCCCTATACATCATAAGGACATCCCATCGAATGGAAAGAGAGGTTATTTAAATCCTACTTTATTCTTATGATCGGACAATCAAGAAAAATACCTTAATCAGAAATATGAAAACTATAAAACTAATTAGATCTACATCATATATCTCATATATAAAAATTGATCTAACTATAAACATGTTTTATATACATCTTCATGTATCATATCATGCATATTTTCATATCTAAATTATCTCATAATCATCTAAAAAATCAAATTTAAATTGATCATATCAAAATAAATTATATTTTAGATAATTATCTAGAACTATTTTACAACTAGTCTAAACATGCATTCATCATATCTCATATGAATAAAAATTAAATAACTATATTTTTTATTTTTTAAATCTTATTATAATATTTATAAAATTAAAAAATAGTAAATAAATAGATCTAAAAAATATAACTAATTAAATTAAATTATGATCATACAAGACTATACATAGAATAATTCTATTCTACAACTAGTTATGCATCTTGTATAACTTAGATTTAAATTATTTAATTTTTAATTTTTTTAATTTTAGATCTAATCACATCTCATGTGATCTTTAAAATTATTTAATTATTAGATCAAAATAAATTAAAATTAGATCTAATGCAACCTGGCTCTGATATCAGTTAAAAAAAAATCCTATTTTTTGAGTCAGGTTTGTTTAGATTTGATTAGATAAAGAGAGATATTTCAAAAATTTTTCTCTTAGATCCAGATTAGATTTGAGACTTTTCAGATATGATATTATTGATCTAATAAAAAAATAAAATAAAAATAAAAAATAAATTAAATCTATATTAATTTTATCTTATAGCGGATAATCAGATTATCCTATGATGATCCTGATGTCTCCCTAAGGTTTTAGATCTAGCCACACAAGTGTCTGACCTCTACCGGTATCCACTTGGATAGGATCTAGAGATCTTCTCCTTCTTTATCACTTTTTCAAATATAAGATCTGAATCTAATTTGAAAGATTTTCAAAACTTCTTTTGAAGATCGGATGTCGTCTCTTGCAGCAGTGCTGCCTTCTTTCTTTATCGTCGCCTTTTTCTTGCTTGGATCGCATCAAACTGAAGCCCAAAGATTCTTAGGCATGGGTAGGAGAGAGAGGACCTGAAGATGAAATGGAGGAGGGAGAGGAGCAGTCTTGTGACATGGATAATTGGCTAGAGATTAAAATCCTAAGCGTAGATAGAATTTATATAGATCCTGCTGCGCCATGCAGTGCCACATCATCCCAATCAATCATGGCTTTTTGTACAATCAGATCTAAATCTGATTGGTGGGATAACATCATCTGATCCAATCAGATGAGAGCTCCCTTGAATCATCCTTAGATGGCACCAAGATCGATCAAAGATAAATTTTTGGTGCCATCTAGGTAGAAACTCCGAAGCAACTTAGAGTTCCATCTGTTTGGAACTCCAGGCATCACTATCCAAGGAGGCGTGCGCCTCTTATCCAATTGTCTTTTAGGAGGTGGACTGATCCAAAAGTTCTCTCCTATGATGGCTTGATATATGGCAGATGTCTAAATGTCAAAGATCAACATTTGACCAAATATCCGAAATAAGATTTAGCAGGTGATGAAAAATGGCAGATGTTATCTCAAATTCATCTCATAAATTAAGACAATCATTTTCTAACCTGGACAAGCTCTAATTAGACCAAGTAAAGGTACCTGAGTGAGCCTACCTGAGTGAGCCTAAACATATTTGGCTCAGTTGAGATAACTTTTAATGATAATTAAAGAAGAACATTAGGCTCAATCGTGTGCTAGCACGATTTTTTTAAACCTAATTAAATCTAATTCAAATTAATTAAACTGGATTAGTCTAATTAATGATATTCAGATCCAAATCTTTATTTATGTGATCCAATTAGATTCAGTTAAGCATGGTAATGAAATATATCATGATCTTCATCATCGACATCATTGAAATACCTTTCGATGGATCAGAACTTTTCTGATTCAGACAACTAGTATGATTGATCATCTAAATTATTCTAATTGCTCTCAAAATCCACCAATGATACCTAACAGCATATGATGGTAACCCATTAGAACTGAAAATGAACCTCTCGGCGCAGTTACCTATATGATTAAGTTCTTCTATCTTGAGCTCCGATCGGATTAGGATTAAGGTGAACTTGTCAAATTCTAATATCCGTCATATAATTAATCATTTGATTCAAGTCCAATGTGAAAACCTTAATAGAAACTCTTTCTATTATTTCACTCTGCCATGGTCATGAGCTTATGGACTTGATTCTCATGATCATCATGGGGCTATTCCTCATCTATCGAGGTAGATAGATTTTTTCTTGGTGCAATCCAATTCCTACAATGAACATGCTATAGCCAACATACACCTCAGAATTTCGAATGGCTAGGAGACCGAGTCATGATGTAGTCAAACTATAATATCCTCAAAATGAATTATCGATGCACCTCAGGTCAAACAACTAGACACACAACTATAGTTTCGAACCAGTCATCGACGAAAAGGTAGATTTTCTAATGACTGTTCGAGGTAGTCACACTCAGTGCCCTTATTCTCTAACCAGTACCTGTATTCTCGTTCCATTGTCTCTACACCGTAGACTCAAGACTCATCTACTATAAAGAAGCGATTGTACACCAATCTTTCAGATCAATCATCATCCTCATGATGATCCTACAGTCACGAGTTTTTATGAATTAATAATGAAAATTTATGTCTTAAATTTTCAACTCTTGAAAATAAGAATTATCATTGCCATTAACTCAAGAGATGTATCACAGACACTAAATACACATTGTGATAAAAAATAACTTATTTTATTATTTATAGTCAAAACTATAATTTTATCCTTAAAAATGTATAGTAAGTGCCAGCCAATTTTAACTTTTAGGGTATACATATCTAACATGGACATCATGCGTTCCCCAAGCTCCCACATTTGTTGCGTGCCTTGTAGGCTGCTAACTTTTGTGATCATAGCGTCCAGTGAGTCAAATGAAAATGAAGGGAATCATATCAAGTTTCGACGGTTTGAGAATAAAAACAAACGCAACATGGTGATCTCGAGCTATGTAGATCGCAAAGTGTATAGAAATTAAGTGATGTAGCGAATCCATGTGACCGACCCGATTGGAAGCCGGAGGGGAGGATTTAAAAATATGAAAGAGACAAAGAAACATGGAGGAGACATGGGAGAATTGATTTTTGAGTGGGAGACAAAGGGACCGGGCTTTGAGCCTCAAAGTCTAAGTTCTCATACTTTAAGCAAGAGAGAGATAGAAGTAACAAAAGAGACTTTTGGTAGCATAAAGACGAGCGTTTCAGGCTCCACTAATATTTTTCGTTTGATAGCCGCAAAGAAAGTTACCAGATAAGACGTTGAAAGCATTAAAGCGATGCCTGCAACCTGTCTTGCGCTACTCTAGAGTTTTGCGATGCGAGTTCGTGCTCAAAAAGGACAGCTCATGTCCGAGACACCTTAAACAGAGCCTGATGATCCCGTTCATTAAATAATCTTTGCTCGAAAAAAAAAAAAAGAAGAATCCATAACTGAAGGGGGAAAAAAAAATCTTAGTCCCTTCTGATATCAAAAGAGTAATCAATGGTCTATGCATACGATGAGATTGGTGCAGATTTCAATCAACAAATTTAGTTATGCCGTCGGAAACCAACAAAAACGCCTGGAGCCTGGAGCCTGGAGCCTGGAGCCCATGTTTTGCATTAGAAAAAGAAATTTATGTCTGATGGGGATGTTTTGTGCTGCATAAAAAAAAATTAGAACACGGAGATAATTTGAGTACTGATAAAATGCTTTGTGTATCAGGATCATGATGCAGCCTCGCCAACTTTTTCCTGGGCTTTGCGACTATTGAGGGACCTGCGCCAGATAAAGCCTGGACTTCGGAACTCTGCAAAGTCCCTCCGCCCACTTAATTATAAGTCCCAAGTCTCGAAATTATTGTACTCGAAGCTGAGAGGAAGCGCCTTTTCTCATGGAGCGGGATGGACAATCCGCTTTATATAAATATAATGGAACATTGTTATAAAAGAATAAATAAATAAAGGAACATTTGTGTTGGAGAACCCACCAAGATTCCACAAAACCCTGGTAAAAATTCTCTGAAATCGAACTGCAAAATTAAAAACCAGTAAGACGAATCAAAGTTCGCCTCCGTTGCACCGAAGTCCACTTCCTATTATTACTTTCGGCTCAGCCACCCATGCTTCAACTTGTGTCACATGGAATCATAAACTACTCCATAAAAAACGTAGACTAAGTAAACATTGGCACCACCGGTTACAACAAGCCCACACTTTCAAATAAGCTGCACCTTGGTATTTGTTTATTTATGTATATATTTATCGAACTGCGTCTTTATTTTTAGACTCCCTAGACATGTCATGTGTGGTACCAATTGTACCGATTCCGTTCGCGACACCTTCCTGCATGCATTCCTCCCTATCAAACCAATGCACATGCCCTGCCCCTCCACGCATCACATGAGTCAATTCCACAACCAGCTACTCTCTCTTTTGGCAAATTGAGCGCCAACCCCCACCAACTTGGTTATAACATCTCCATATCCCATTAATGAAAAAAGAATTGTCGATGATCCCGCAACCTTACCCAACACTACTAGGTATCAATGCAGCTTCCTTGGACTTTCACTGCACTCAACTCAACGGGTAAGTACATTAATTAAGCCTGTGTCCCTCGCACCACATTTTAATACTTCAATTTGGATCAATAGACATCAATGTGGCTATTCAAAGGAGCAAAAGTAATAGTAATAATAACGTGTTTTGAATGAGATTACGTACGTTAACTGTTTTTGGGGTAAATGCTCATCTATGAGTGCCGGAGGAGGAATCTTTTATGTTGGTTAAGTTGTGGAGGTTGTTGCAGGCTTTTGAACTTTTGCAGCTCGTATTTAGATCTGCCTACCAAGTGTTGTGTGCGCTCTGGCTATGCGACGCTGGATCTGTTAATATTGTCTTGGATGTCTTTGACGGTGGCTCATTAATTTAATTAAAGCGACTCTCTTAAAGAAAAAGATGAGCTTATTTTATTTATTTATTTGGTACGAGCAAGGACTTAAAACTGAAAATAGAGTCTCGATGCAATCCTGAGAAATAGAAACACGGGACTACAGATTCTGAAAACTCTCACATATGAAATTATACATATAACACTGAATAGAAAGAACCATGTCACAGCTGCAAAGGTATAAATAGCAGGTAACCAATAATATTTCTGTCGGGAGGAAAGATAAAACCGAATGAGCTCATCGTCTGAAATGTCCTCGCTCTTCTTGATAAAAAGTGATTTGAGTCGGTTGGTGAGTACCTTAGCCCAATGAATCAATTTGTACCGTCCTATAATTTCACAGATCGGCATAAATGAATGGTGAGTCACAAGACCAAAGTATAAAACATTTGAATGCTCCTCTATATCTCGGAATACAAAAAATTTTCGTCTCGATGCGTCTGCGTGTGGGTGCACATGTCACCATTTCGTCCTACTCATTTTAATCCTTTTGTATTGTCCCAATTTTATCATTCTAGTTTTATCAAGTGTTCTGCAAAAATCTGGCCATGGTAATTAAACGAACACTTTTTCTTTTTTTTTTAGCAAGTTAAGCCTAGGTTGTTTGCTTGACCAAAGGAAACACATAAATGTTAATTTAATTTTTATGCATGAATAAATGTCTACCATCTTACGGGTTCTCATCGTACTACTACGTATTAAAAGAAGAAGGAAAATCAGATTAGCAGAAGAGAATCGATGCTTTCTTTTTTTTTTTTTTTTTTTTGTTTTCCTAACAAAAGGTATTCTCTGCAGTACTGAACTCTTCCGCACATTTAGGTGCCCAGAAGTCTACGAGCCGGTTGCTGCAGGTACGTTAGCTAAAAAAAATCCATGATGTGCTCAACGTTATGCTACATCACCAACCGGAAAGATGCTACGAAGGGGAACGGCGGTCCTCTATCTTTTCTTTCCTTGTCCGCGATAACCTTTTCATCCGAATTATTCAATGAATCCTATTCCTTAACATGTTCCAATCGGTAGGCAACTGATAAAACTCGATGACTTGAAGTCACAGAAAAGGGTAGGACTCTCTCATTGCTCGTTACTCAGATCCAAGGGAGCATCCATTCTGAATGATTATTTCTGTGTGCGATTCCACAAGACGCTTATTCCCGTCCATGGCATCAACAGTGAAGGAAGCCTCCCCAACCTCAAACAAAGAAGAAAAAAATGCACCTCCAATTAAGTTCACAAGATGTATTGTTAATGTTGTTGGTCGTGCTTCATTATTTATTTATAAGATGGAATCTCGATGACATTTACTTTTAACAAACCAGAAGTGGCGGTGAAGCAAGCCAAGCTTCTTCTTTCTTTCTTTTTTTTTTTTTTTGAAAAAGGTTCTTTGGAAACTTAAGAATGCATATGGATTTCACATCTTTCATTTAGTGCTTCAATACTCATCAAAAAGAACTTGTGACAAATAATGCACATATGAGACGGTAAGAGAGAAGGATTGAGGAGCATACTTGAGATGTAGGGGAAGGGAGGTCTTTGCAGTGATACTGCAAGGGCTATCGGGCGTTCTGCAACGATGGCCAACCATCGATACCTTTTACGGGCCTCTGTGGTGGGTTGGAATCACGGACCCATGTTGTTGCGGGATGGACCTTACGGCCCATATTCTCATCGGATGGATCAAGTTTCCACCAGGCACCACCTCAGCTCTGCTGCATCATTCGTACTCACTAGAAAATAAATAATAAAAACTCAAAACCATCACATTTTGACTAAAAATCTGATAAAAAAAACTTCATCAGCCTGACCGCTTAAGAGTGCCAATAATGGAGTCGACCCCATCCACCAGACAAATTTATCGTTCATGTTGAACACGACCTAAAAGTAGCTAATTTCTTAAAGATTAAGGTGACCTGATCCAATCCGCATTCAATTCACTATAAGTAGGTTTGAATTTAGACTAAATGGATTGAAATGATAAATAAATCAAACTTTTTAATATTTGAAACCTATTTAGATTTCAGATATCTGGTCTATTTAACATGTTTAATATTCAGATCGAATTGAATCAGATAATCCATTTATTCTATTTAATTTATTTAAAATATATTTATTTTATTTAAAATTTACTTAATATATTTTTAATTTATTAATTTACTTTATTTAATTTTTTTAAAAATTTATTTAATATATTTAATCTAAGTCGACTAAATCAACAAATGAATTAAAGAAGTTAGATCGAATTATCTGTTTAATAAATAGACCTAATTTAGGTTGGATAATTTTTTTGATCCAACATATATCGATCCTATCTTTATCAATCCGATCTATATCCGATTCATATCCGATCTGACCTAATTGCCACTAGGTGATTTATTGGATAAAATCACTAAAACTGACATACTGTGGGTACAGGGAAGAAGCAGCAGGCAGCTTTAGGTAATGATCGAAGCCTACACATTTTAAGATAAAGGGTTAACCACCCTCAAACTGACCCATGCCCACCCCATTTTTCAGCACGAACCAAGAATTTTCATCATCCTTGCTTTGCTTGATCTCTCTGCCATTCTAACGTTTTCCAGCAGCTGCGGCTGCTGCTGCTCTCTCTCTCGTTAGACTTATCCCGTTCACCACCATGAGAGGAAACTCTCTCATTCTTTGTCCTGATTTCAGATGTTAAATGGGTGCTCAAGCCCGGGCTGAATTTGTAAATGTTACGTATGCATACATGGCAGTTAGAACGCTGAAAATTATTTCAGAGAGGAGCAAATGTTAGCTTGACATATAAATTTTTCAGCCGTATGCAGCGCTTGACATATAAATGTCAAAAAACTCACTTTCACATTCTGGATCTTCTACTCGAGTCCCCCAACCAGTATTAGCTAACATACCCAGAAACTATCAATTATTCACCATAGATCCAATATTTGTTCCCTGAAACTTATAACATAACACAGATTTTTTTAAAAAAAGAACAAATCAAGGATCAAAGGTATTTTTGAAATTTGAAGCCCAAGGATCAAAACCCATCTAACCCATGCAGCAAACAAGCAGAAAGCTACGAATCATGCATCCCAATGCTCCAGCTACCTATTTTACAAGATCCTCCTTGGCAACTGCCATTGCCAATTGCTTAAACTGGCGACCGTAATGGAAATTCAGAAACTATGGTCACGCGACAGAGAAGTGTAAAATAAGAGAGATTCTAAGATATGCCCAATAAAATTTGAGTACGCATGTTCGAAGGTAACAAAAGAAGCCTACATCCATAAAGTTGATCATGCTGCAATCTATCATCAAAAAACAAAAATGAGATGATGTTCTTTAACTAGTTGAATTCAAACCAAAAGGCATTAACTTCAAGAAATATTTGTCCGGCCACTGGAATAAAAAAATAGAATGACTCAACGCTTCTTCGACACACCAACAGTCTTTCCCCTGCGGCCGGTTGTCTTGGTGTGTTGCCCCCGAACACGAAGACCCCAGTAATGTCGCAAGCCACGGTGATTCCTGATCAGCATTGATTAAAGTTACATGCAGCTAATACTCAAGGAAAATCAGAAATACAAACGACTTCTTTAACAATTAGAGAGCAACTTTCACAAAAGAACACCGTATTTTTTATAGAAACGACATGATACAGATGTCTTATACATGTAAACATCAAATTTCTTAAACATATATTCCTAGTAAATAGTTGTTGCACCGTCATGCAAGGATAAACAATGTGTTTTTTTTATTCCCTTTTTCTTTTTTGTTTTTGAGCAAGGATATACCATACCAGTCATACACAAGAAACACCACTATATGAAATCATGACATGTCGATGCAGCAGTCAATAAAACATCATCTGTCCCAGATATGATAATGTTCAGATGTCAAACCTAGGATGGTGAGTTTTAGTTTCTAGTAACAAAGCAGAGAGTGGAACGCATCAGGCTTAAACCAAGAATAAAAAAAGCTATGTTGTACAGACTACCGCCTATAGGAAGCTTTGAATGCATCAAAATGAAGGGAACAACTCCTGAGGTAGGAGGCCGTACAGCAGAATTGAAGTATGTTAATCTGGGTAGGGCTTATCCCAAATATAGGCTTAAAATATAACAAATAATTGGATAATATTGCATGCTGTAATTGTCAAATGATAAAAAATATGGAGGGTATCAACAAAAAATGGGAATCTTATTTCAAATGGAAGTCATAAAAAGAGACAGGATTCTTTAAAATGGGAAGAATGCTACTGAGCATCATGTCTGTCTGAAAACCTTCAGCAGAACCCTTGGAAACTTGATCCCACTTTAGATCCATGGACTCTTCTCTAGAACTAAGATTCTATACTGTTAAACCATTTGGCAGATAATTTCATCCTGAATTACAGGTTTGCTCAAAAAATTCCAGTAATCTGTAAATTCAGTCCAATCATAAGAAACCTGTAAAAACTCATGATTCAACCTTAAACCCATCCAAGCAATCATTTGTTACTAAAAAAAAATAAATAAATGAACACACAGACACGACAGAAATATGGTTCACCGGAAAACTGATCTACAAATTCATCCTAACCTTATGGAAAACTATAGAATGAATTAACCGTTGCTTCCATTAAGCAACGGTTGTTGGGTAAGTATAATGAAACATCAAACAATAAAGTTGTATGCATGATGCTTTAGCTTGACAGAAGGGAAGCGGCTTCAATCATGTTCTTTATCCTGGGAATTAGATTAGATAGATGAGACATCAGGAAATACTACAGCATTCATCTTTCATCTCCAAAAAACTTATTCATCTCGATTATTCGCTTAGCAATCTTCTCTTGGTAATTTATATACATCAGAAAATCTAATAGTTCACCATGAGGAACTTAGGTTACCAAAAGAACCCAAAACATAACTGAATCCCTGTTAACTAATGCATTCATTGTGAGTGAACCTTAAATTAAAAGTATTTTTAATCTAACTTATACCAAAAACTAATGACCAATATCTGAGACAACACTCAAATTAGATAATCCGTGAAATTGTATCCTTCTAACTAGATTACATCTTCCTAACAAAAATGTTCAAAACTTGAGGCCAGAGCAATGAGATGTGCCAAGTGGAAGTTTTAGTCTATAATATCATGGACTCGAGTACTCGGTTTGGTTCATCTAGTAGAATCCAAATGCTGCCCTACCAAACAATCTAATTAAGGGCTCATTATGAACTGTTTATAAATTTAAATTCTGGTTGCAAATTAACCTAAATTTACCTCTAAGCTTGTTCGATAGAACATATGATTTGCACACAAGGAACTTATTAAATGAATATTAGGTTTTGCAATCTTGGTGCAAGTTTTCATCCTTCAATTTGTTTCCCTTCGATTACTAAACTATATCCAACCTTGTCCAATGTCTTCTTCTCCAACCAAAGAATAACGTTCAATTCCATTGGTACCATGATCTTTTTCCTCCTTGTACTTCTCCACCATCAAATCCAACCCTCCTTATAAATCTAAGAAATTTATTTCAGATCTTGCTCAAAACCAAGTTTTTCTTTCACACAGAAGCTACGCCAAATAAAAAAAATCAGACGCTGCATAGAGTTAATGAATAAAAAGAAATATAATCCAGTACCTGATCTTTTTCAATCGCTCTAAATCGTCTCTCAGCTTCATGTCAAGAGCATTGGAGACCACCTGAGAATACTTCCCATCCTTGTAGTCCTTCTTCCTGTTCAAGAACCAGTCTGGGATCTTGAATTGCCTTGGGTTCGCCACAATGGCCATTAGATTCTCCAGTTCCTCAGCAGAAAGTTCACCAGCCCTAACAATTCCACAACATAATCCCATTACAAAAACCTACTGAAATGCATTACAGCAGTAGCACAACCTAAACCGTAATCCACCACAAATCATCAAAATCGCCACTGAAAACAGCTATTCACATTAAAATTAATCAACAGTATCCAATTTAAAGAAAAGAATCAAATCTTTTTGATACAAATTAGTAGCGGCAAAAAGCCTGAAGCTTTCTAACAACGTATCAATCTAAACAAATCGACGAAAAAAACCGAAAAGAAAATACATCATCAAATTTTACCAAGAAACTATGATGCGAACTAATGCAAGATTAAATCAGAATAAAACTGATTTCAAGAAACCAAAAAAAAAAAAAAAAAAAGGAAAATATCTAAAAGTATCAGAGAAAGAGGATTAAAAAAGCAACCTTTTGCTCATATCGACGTCTGCCTTCTTGCAGACGATGTTGGCGAAACGCCTGCCGATACCCTTGATGGACGTGAGGGCGAACATTACGTTCTGCTTGCCATCCACGTTAGTGTTCAAGACTCGCAATATATGCTGGAAATCCTCGTTCGCCACCAGCGACTGCACCACAAAATCCCAGATCAAACAAGAATAGAGAGCAGGGACGCCCGTTGTTTGAAAAGAACCAAAAGAACACCAAATCTAGGGTCTAATCGAGAGATCTTGCGCTCTTCTTCATTTTTTTTTTTTTTGTTGGAAATCTTGCGTTGGAAAAGAAAGAAATCTTTGATTTCCACGAGGGCACTAAGATCGATGGAGAGATACCATGGTAACTGAGATCGAGCGCTTGATCAGGGAGAGGCGGAAGCTCTCCTTGGCCGATCGGCTGGAATTGGAGTTGAGTGCAAGGCGGCGGCGAGGGACCTCGAAACCCTAGAAGGGTTTTATCATTCCCAATCTGGGGTGGCGATCGAATTGGATCGGGTCGGTCGCGAGTTGGCTCGTAGAACGAAATTTATGTCTCAAATCCCATCGATCCATATAATTTATTTATTAAATAAATTAAATTATATTAAATATATATTTTAAAATAGATTCAAATAAATTAAATAAATTAAGTAGATTGAATTAAATAAAATAGAAACAAATTAAGTAGATTTTAAACTGATTTAATAGTTCTTAAATAAATTAAATGGATTGAATTTTGATTCAATTCAATTATTAAATAGATTAGAGATCTAAATCTGAATACATATCATTTAATAACTATGTCTAAACGAACTGATCTCCAAACTCATTTATGTTAAATCTAAAACTACTTAGAATAAGTTGATAAACCTGTTCATTGCTGCACCATTCCAATGTTTTTTTGTATAATTACAATGAGGGTATACATGCAATAGACAACAATGATAGGGATATAAGTGCAAAAATATCCTATCAAATTTGTAGACCTAAGAATAAATCAGATCTATGTCAGCATGAGGAAATAATTTTCTAATTTTATTAAAATTAAATTCTAAAATTTTTAATTGACCAGACTTCTTTTGGTTTTCAATTAGAAAATATCTATCTTCCATTAAAATGAGATTTATCAATCAATAATTTTTATTTATTTATATATTTTACATTTTTTCATTTAATATGTTTCTTATTTGTCATTTTTTCTATATTTTATTATTAAATATTTATGGATATATTTATATTTTTTATTTTATATATCACTTAGCTGTCAATATGTTTTTATACATTCTTATTTAATATTTAAATATAAAATATCAAAAAATTTTATAATTAAACCATATTTGATCAATTTCAAGTAGTAATTATAGCAAAAAGATCAACTAATAATTTTGCAACCTTATTGTCAAAAAAATAATAATAATAAAAAGACCGCTTCAAATTTTTTTAATTCCCCTGCATTGCAGAGTTATTTTACTAGTATAATTTTAAATATTAAAATTATCAAACTTTTATCGAGTTCCATTAGTTTTCATATTCCATGCGCGATATGTTTGACAAAATGCCAAAGACGTGTTATAGATGCTTCAACTCATCGTGGATGGCTTGAGTCAGCATGGTAGGCATCCTATGCCTGCACCAAGATAAGCATGCTCAAGCTCAATAAGTGAACGCATGTCTACTTGGAGAAGCACGAGATGGGTGTTCAGATCATCATCAAGACAGCCTGACTGACACGTACTTAAGGTTTACTCTCCTCCTCATCCTTCAGGAAGACCGGTCCATGTTCATGCTCTTAAATCGGATATCGGGTTCGGCATGCTTGTTTGCAACGAGTGCGCGTGAAGTGTTTGGTAAAATCCCCAAGAAGTACAATAACTTCAGACACTATTCTTAATGTGTCTGTTTAGAACGAGTTAGTCCATTTGAAATCTTGTCATGTGGAGGGCCATGATTAATGGGTTTAGTCATAAGATAGTATAATTCCATGAATACCAGGCATGTAGCTTTGACAATGATACAAAAGATATTGTCGATAAAATTATTTAATTTAAACTTAATTCGATATTAGGATGACAATATATTTATATTGAAAAGAAGCATAGAATGCAGGATAACATTGCCTTCCTATTTAAATGATGAAAGGACTAGTTTTGTTTTTATCCAACCACCATATTTTTTTTATGCTTGCAGTTTCCAATTGCAAGGTTGGAGTTCCTATGCATGCATCCAAACAAAAAATTTCAATCGCATATATACTACAATTGCTGCAATTTCACATGTATGCGACTTCTATTTCAGGGCATATTTGGTTGCAAGGAACTGAACAGTCCCATTTGTAAATTATGTATTGTATTACAGTATTTATATATATAAATTTTTGTAGTTACTAGTAACACAAAGTGCTTAAAGACAACGAGTTTGAAAATACAAATTTTTTACGCAAACTTATTGAATCAGTTTATGTTGGTTCGGTTCTAGTTAGAGCATCGATCCAATCCAAAATAGTTTGCTTTCAGAATTCCTCTCTTTCGTTTTTCCTATCATGGGGCAGGATCTGCTAAACATTGTACCACTGGGAAGTATGGAATATTCCTCAGCACCATCTATCCATGTTACAACCAATTTATATATTACCTTGAGTTATTTGGAAGCAAAGGATTGATGCTGGTGAATTCCAAATCAAATCAATCTCTCCTCCTATTCTCGATCTTCGTTTATCTTACAAAGTAATATTTCATAACCCTTTTTCATGAAGAGGAATATATGTGTCATGGCAATCATATTAACTGTGCACAGCCATTTTTTTTACCTGGAAGAACAAGCGAAAGAAGTTTCGAAATCGGTAACCAAATAGCACTTCATGTTCGGGTCAAGGCATGAACAGGCTCAACTCATTTGCATCTCAGCCAAAATAAAAATTTACATATTGATTTTAAAAGGATCCATTTCCAAAACTAATGATCGTAAGTGGATCCCTCACTCCAAATAATTTCCGAGACAGGAATTAAATATAACTTGGGAAAGTTCTTTATGGATATCCATCAAACAAACAGCAGTTGAATGATGCGATTATGACACTTAAAATTTACAAGTGGAGAAGCCTAATGGAGAACTTACGAGGCCATTTTGCAATTGTAAACCATGGGAGATGGATGAAGAAGAGACTACCACAGGAAATTGATATGATCTGAAGCCCGTGACTCATCATCATCATCATGCGAAGGAGAATGTATGTGTCTACCCTCATAAGTTGTGATGACCATCCGTGGGTCCTCTGCCAATCTCTCAACCCTTTTCTTCACTTGACAGTTGCTCTCGGTGCAACGATAGTAGCTCCTGCTCACAGTGGAAAAATAATCTTCAGACTGTAGCAAACCTTTTATCCGTGCCAACCATTTGGCATTGATCAGGACGAAGACGTATATAGAGCCAATACTGAAGTTCGCATTTTTTCTTTTTCCTTCCTTTTCCTTGTAAAAAAAAGTCTTTAAAAAAGTGGGGAGCATTGAATAAGAAAATCTTGAAATATGGTTTTTCTCAAAATAAAGGAGCATAAACATGACTTACCCGTTTGACAACATTAATATCTTTTTCTTTTTTTAAAGTTTATGAGCAGATAGTTGTGGATACATGCAATCCCCTTGTCATGGCTAAAGCTTCTCTTTTCCTTTATTTTTTTTTTAAAAAATGAAATTTTGAACATTTTTACAGAACTATGGATAACAAAGGTAATCTACAAGAAGAATGCAGGCATTTTGTCAAGAAGCCGTCAATACTTTGATGAGCTTCGTTATTTATTGAATGGTTTGTGAATAATCTGAGTTGTCAATAATATTCACAACTTATAGTTAAAATGTGAAAAGGAACTTGAAGGTTATCGCATCATTTTCCTTTGAGGGATTCCCTCAAAGTCACCAAGGCGACAAAACAACAACAATGACACTCCCATGGAATATGCTCATGAGTTGTTAGATCGATCATGTTGCTTGTCAACAATTTGACTCATTATCACCTCATCAAACAAGTTGCCGATCTTCAAAACATTCATTGTCCCACCAAATTTCCCAAGCATGATTGCCAACCCCCCCCCCCCCCCCCCCCCCCTTCAATATTCTCATTAATTACGGTGGTGAGCCCCAACACCACAAAAGGAAACATGAACAGAGATCACTGAGCAGGACAGGCTACCTGAAACCATCCCATTCAGAAGTTGGGTGATGAGCTGCCATCATCTCTGAAACCATGCGATCCGGTTGGGATCCAACACCACCTTATATTCATGCCATCATGGGCGTAATGGCTAGCCAAGGAAAACAGTACTACAGTGACACACCACTTGACATTAAAAGAAGCCTATATATTAATACCCTGGCAGTGATCATTTTGGCATTGATTTAAGATGTGTGACGTATGAAGGCACCTTATTATGCTTGTCTTCATGGATTAGGGTGGTTATTTAAACACAGAAAATGTTAATGAAAAGTTCCAATTTGAGAGCTGAGATAGGTGAGAACGGATTTTTTTTCCCCCCTCTTTTTCTTTGAATTTAAATAAGTGCCATCCCTAAACATAGATCATCAATGCTCATGGTTAGATATGATGTACATATAAGTAGGAAAATGATGGGCTGTGAAGTAGCGTGAGGGTTCCCCTGAGAGGCTTTGTCCATGTACTCTTTTCCGATAAGAGTTAGTTTACTTTCTTAATTTGCTTTCTCTTACATTCCCTATTTTCTAGATATTAGATATGTATCAAATAATATATCAAAGTGACTGCTCTGATTGTGATCATCATCTAATTCAAGATTGGCTTGCTATACCAAGCAAATGAAATCAAAATACTAGCATTCAAGATTGGCTGATGACACGTAAATTTGCTAGAAAGAACATTTATAGCTCCCTAATAATGTGGATGTATTGCACCCCCACCAAAAAAAAAAAAAGAGTTCTTACATGGTTGAGTTGGCCTGGGAGAGAGTATCAGAGTCTTTTTTCGCACGACAGATTATCGTTCCTTAAGATATATGTTTATTGGCATATCAAATCTCATCATCAATAAAGAGATACAGCTAAGAATATTGGCTGCATGGTTTTGTAAGAGAAAAAAAAGAAAAAAACGATATGGTCCAGGTAGTCATATCAAAGAGGCAAACTGTTGGGTCTGAGTACCATATAAACTCAACAAGCCACAATATGCTGGATCACGCTGCTTTGTCGATTGTGAGTCATCCATTGATCATTTCCTGTTGTTATGCCATTTATTTCCTAGATTCACACTATAAAACTAGAAACATGGATTCACATAACTATTTTATAAAAAAATCTGCTATCATCTGCTAACCATAATTAACAATGCAGATGTGAGCAGCATTTATTATCTAAATGCAATTTTTTCAAAGTTATGTCTCAAAATGTTATCAAAAGCTATATGTATTCAAGAAACTTACATATGTATCATGGAAAAAAGCTGTCTAGCAGTTTAATCTCACTTTGAATTTTATTAGAAGAGGCTGGATCCAGAAGGCTAAGATATATATATATTTATCTATCTATCAGTCTATCTGTTTGTCTATCTATATCTACCTATCTATCTATCTATCTTATGGATTTCCTTTCATTAGTTTGATGATTAGACCATGTCCATGAGATTCCATAAAAGAAAAGTAAATGGTAGTTAATACGCTGTATTTGGAATATGATGGAATGAAAGAACAAGGGACAAGAATGCACCAAAATCAGTAAGTCGGATGAACTTATACCAAAATCTTTAGGTTTCTCAATTTCGCTCAACAGACACGCGAAGTATAGGATTATGGTGTGCTCCTTCTATGCTACAGCTATTCAAAGATTTAAACAGTTTCTACAAGTGATCTTATAAACATTAGTTTAAGTTTGATGTCGTTAACTTCTTAAACAGTCTCTGATGAATGCCGTAAGATATACCAAGATTTCATGTATTTTATGTTTTGTTTTCCTCTATTCGTGGCAATATTTCTAATAGTGATCCAAAGATGTATCATCCACCGTCTGCCTTGGAAAGCAACTAAGTTACCTAACTTACAATATCGGCACCAGTTCCTCAGTGCAACATTTGACCATTTATAGTTATATGCCTAGATAGCCACAGCTAATATAGGCATTTTACCTTAATGGCAGAGACGACTCCATGATTTTTTTTTTTCTTATTGGCAATTCTAACAAATAAATCGATTGATTCAATCATGAATGTAAAACTATAAATTACATAAAACAAATAACTTTTAGATGGGAAAAATGAGTAAGTTGCCCAAAAAGCATTTGTGCTTGCTGAAAGATTGATCATGTTTTAGAATAAAAAAACACTATTAAACTTAATTAATTAAGCCATTTATTCATAACCATCCTTTCAATCCTCCTATCAACTATGATAACGTATCAACCTATATATCACTTTAGCTTCCCGAGGACCCACAACAACCCTAGTCAAAATAAAAGCAGATAATTCATGTTTTATTTATGGAAATCTAATTGTGAAATTAAGATGTCATACCCTTCCTAGTTACTAGTTAGATCTCCTTGATTCCCATAGTTCCTTGAGACCTTATTTGGGATGCATATACCTGTGTTAGAACTTAATAAAAAGGGTCTATAATGCAAAGTTTAAGATACAAACCCTAATTTTCCTTTAAAAAGACAGTCATAATTTATTTTGTTTGTTTCTGTTGTTTCATTTGCAAAGTAAAGGTCATGTCACATCCCACAAATCATTCATCAAAAAACCATCCCACAAATCAATAAAGCATGACACCCACATTCTATAATATATCAATTATCAAGCACCACAGCAATAAAAAGAAGATTAATTATTTCTAATATCAGGTTCGTTTAAATCGATGCGTGCTTGTGGGTACTCAAAGTGTGCTGCAAAAGCTTCTTTTCATCTCTGCATGAGATCCTTGTTTTATATCTTTGAGAAAATGTACTAACTTTTTTTTTTTTTTTTTTTGAGAGGAGAGAAAATCTAGAAGCTGAGAATGGGAAAGGGGTCCTCCCTCCGAAGCAAAATAATTCATGGACAATGCACAGTAACTCTAGTCTCCTACAATCGTTATCATGCAGGCCGTTAGCAAAAAGAGTTAGGATATATGGTCGAGATTGGATTTAGGTTGCAATATGAGAAAAAAGAAGGATAAAAAGCTCAAAGAAAGTGCAGTCTGGTCTTTGTTTTAGGGTCTACCTAGGATGCTGGGTGTTCTTCACAACCTTCTGGCCATACTTCCTCCACTTGTAGCCATCATCCAACACATCGACTTCGCTCAAGGTTTTGAAGCAAAATCTTGGCTCTCTCACCTTCTTCCTTGCCTTTAACTTCTTCATTCTTATAGCACCGACTGACAGGTTATTGTTGTTATCATTATTGCTACTGCGACTGTTGTTTTTGTGGTACTTGTGATTATTCTCTCCGGCTGATGATATCTTGTTGCCTAGATCCCTCTCCTCTTCATCGTATGACCTGAAAACCACATAGACGAACAACTCATGAGAGAGAGATAGAGATAGAGAGAGAGAGAGAGAGAGAGATAGAGATAGAGAGAGAGAGAGAGAGAGAGAGAGAGAGAGAGAGAGAGAGAGAGAGAATTATTTTGATGCAAAGTTTTATTAGAAAGAAAATAGGAGGTTTCTGATAAAATTCTCAAACTCGAGTCACCCAGAGAACAAGAATAACAACCAAACCTATTATCAATAAGAATAACAACCGAAACCTTTGAACCCTCAGAAAGGTGGTTATAACATGAAGAATAGACGGCAACTAAAGATGTATTCAAGAAAACTTTTGAGGAATTACTGGTGAAGTAGATCTTGTAGGACAATAAACGTTTCCAGATATCCCTTTCCTCCATATCTCTAAGATGTTGTGGGGTTCTTACCATAAACTATTACTTGATCTTTGCTCTGAGGAGGCTCCAAATTGACCTAAACCACCACCATCAGAGGAAGCAACCCTATATTGGGATGGTATGGAAGGAAGGCTTTCCTTTAAGTAAGAGGCGACTCCTCCTCCCATGTTGAGGTCTCCAAGAGTTTGCTGAATCCCATGTGGAGGAAAGCTCAGGTGAGAAAAAGGAGAGATCTGGGTGCAAAAGCTCATGGGATCCTCCACAAACCCTTGGTTGAGGGCAGCACTAGCTTTGGAAGGAAACATCTCCCTTTCTTTCTCTCTCCCTCTTCCAGTCTTCCTCCTGTGGGGAATGTGGTGGAGAACTTTCAATATAAAAGTGAACGCACAGTAAGCTTAATGCTTAAAAAAGCAAGTACTTATCTTATAATAATATTCAGTTTCATTAATGACCAAACTGTCCTCTACCAATTCGAAAAGCGACATCTCCTGTAAAACTCTCGACCTGGGATCATGCTATCATGCCTCCATCACTTTAACCTATTATAATTTACATTCCCTAGACTGGTAAAGGAGTAATATTACGAGCCAACTTTAGCTCTTGATATGGTTCAGCTTTACCAACACTAACAATCACTGGCCTCGGATTCGGACCATCCCACTCCCACTCTCAATCTCTCGATCAAAGTGGGATGCGTAGTAGGCACCAGCTCAAAGGCAGAGAGGACAGTGTGAGATTTTTTAAGATGTTATGTCCATCTAATATTAACTATTTGTGACTTGATGTTATATTCATAATTATTATGGTTGTTGATTAGAAGGAAACATGTCATGAGGTTTAGTTGCTAGTTGGCGGATGGGAAGAGATACACACAAGCAGGGAAACTTACATCATGGATTGCATTATTGAAATTTCCTGTGCAACTAGAAATTAAGTAAATGGCTCGGATTTGATTTTTTTTGAAGGGTCGAAATAGTTTATATATATTCAACTAATATTTCCAACTCTTACAACGAGAAAAGAGATTGAACTTAATTATTAACACTGTTAATTTTAAGAAGTTAAAATTAAAGTATTTGGTTGTGAGACTGGAGCTTGGGAAAGTTGTGTCATTCTTGGCATAAAATTATTATATTTATGCCGACCTATTCCATTTTCATTTTTGTTCAATTTTATAATTATATTTCTGATTTTTTTATCTGTAATAATTTAAGTTTTATATTATTTTAATTTTATTCTGGAATGTCATGAAATATATCTCTCGGTAATATAAAAATTATTCTACCAAGAAATGTGTATAATATTTTTGAAACTTTTTATAGGGATGCTTTTAATATCACATCTCTTGGCTTGTACTCTTGGAAACAATAAATAGAGGTTTATAAGGTAGCCTAGTGGCAAGAATTTGAAGTAGTTAGGGTGTGTTTGGTTAGCCATTAAAAAAAATTTTTAAAAAAAATTTTAATTTTTAAAAAATAAAAATCAAAAAGTAATGTTTGGTAACACCATAAAGAGTAAAAAGTAAAAATTAAAAAAAATTAAAATAATTACTTTATATGCAAAACAAAAAAATTTTTATTTTTTATTTTACATATAATTACTTTTTGCTTTATAGTAACGTAGTTACCAAACATATTTTTTATTTTTTTACTTTTGCTCAATAGTAGAATAAAAAAATAAAAAATATATTTTAAAAATTAAAAAGTGTAACCAAATGAACAATAATTTTGCTTAGTAATCAAAAGTTATGGATCAAGTCTTAAATGGCAAGTTCCTAGCAAATTTGGTATACGTAATTAAAATGGAGGTGCATTTCCCTCCCTTTCTCTCAAAAATGCCTAAAAATGATAACCAAAGATTGAGGAGAATATGAAAATCTCTATTCTTAAAGTTCTACTTTAAGCTATTTGCTTCAACATTTAGGCTTGGACTATTATGAAAATATTTGTAAATTCCTATTAGGGTGTATTTTGAGATATAAAGTTGTTTAAAGTATCTTACAATTAGACCATCATAAAATTATTTACACCAAGACAATGTGAAATCTACTCTAAAGGGGGTCTCTAGATAATATTTTTCTAACTTCTTCTTGTTCATACTCATTATTTTTAGTATATCTTATATTAATTATAATTTTTTTGCATATATGTGTGTGTGTGTGTGTGTGTGTGTGTTGTAAATATGGACTATTTGCATATATTCCTTTCAATTCATCTTATTTTTCTAATAATATTTTTTTGTCAACTATTTTAAATATCTTTTGATGTTGTTGCTCTTAAAAAATTTAATATTAATTGGTTTTTATTGAAAGAGATACATTTTTACACAATTTTTTTTGAGGATATTAATACAAAAGGATAATAAATTTATTTTATACTTAAAAATAGTTATTTATTAATATTATTAGAAAAAAATCTAGTAGAAGAGGCATTCTTGCAAAAAAATAGTAATATACTTTTAGAGAGAGAGTGTGTATGTATAATGATTTTTGAGAGATAAATATGCAGTGCAAGAACGTATATGTGTGTGTGTTTTTAACATTTGTTTTATAATCAGGCACATTCTCTAATCTTAACAATGATTGGATTGTACATGATTTGATAAATGTTCAACTGGAATGCATCTCCTTTTTAATCTAAAGTCCAATTAATATAACTCAAAAATAAAGTTTTTATTGAAATATTAAAAACTGAGATATTATGTGCAATAACTAGGTCTGTAATATTGATATAAACTAATATGTCAAAGGTGATGAAAACTTTGAACACAAGTGTTGATCATTTTCTTGTATAGCTATAATATTATTTTTTTTTATCAAAAATAGATATATTTTTATCATCAAATATTATGATCGTTCTGTAATTAATTTTAAAAAATTTCAAAAAAATTCAGTAGATGATATGAAAAAGAGAATGTACCTACATATTTCCCTGTGCTAGGGCTGCCTTTTGAGCGGCCTACATATCAAGCAATGATGGAGAGTATCTTGGGTGCAAATCTTACTCCCCATCACGGTCGGCGGTGAAAGATATCATTGTGACCGAGTGCGTGTTGACTCCTCCGCATCAAAAGCGCCAAAAAGCCCTTTTACTTTCCGTCCGAACTCCCTCTCTCAAATATTTCACCAAGCCCTCCCCCCCACTGCTCGCCCAGCCAACACCAGCCCCCCAGGCACACGTGTGGATACTCACGGGCCATGGCACGAGTGCATGAGTTGATGCACTCCTTCCAATGTAACGGTCAACGGCAACGGACTTCGAAGTTTGAACAGGACAATGCCTATGGCCTTGCAACATTGTAAGATATCTCGATGCTCTCATCATTTAAATAAAATCTTTGGCTGTCCGTCCAAAAAACAACGTACATCTAAACATACCTTTAATTTCTAAGGGCACTTCTCTCTAGGACACGGGAGTCACCACCAAGTGCACTGGAGTTTGGGATTCCGAGAAGGGTATCAGCACCATGTATAACATAAACCATCACATCTTTCTAACTAATGGGAACAATTACCACCACACGATGGATACTTATCATGTATTGACTCCATTAGTGAGACAGATTTTATTTATTTATTTATTTTTCAAATGTGTTCCACTATTTCATTTTGAACTCTATTATTAATCTGAGGGCATGGGTTGAGAAAAAGAGTGCCAAACATCTAACCAAATAAAATCTTGTGAGCGCAACCATTAGAAGTTGATCTTTAAATTCTATTTTGCGTTTTATATTCTCAGATAAGCTGATGACTTGCCCAAAGAACGAATGAGAATGATATATTAAAGAACTGGGAGCGGCTTAGAAAGGGATGAGTAGGCGGGCGGCCACCATGGTTTTGTTCAAATACTTTGCCAGCCAAGTTGATCACTTTTGGCTACGGATTGCTAGCATCGGTGGCATTGTCAGTTTAATTCTGTCGTCGACTAATTAAGTGTCCCATAGTACTGTTTCTACTAGTTTTGGCATAAGAAATGTTGTCACTCCTCAGAAGGGCACAAAAATCTGACTTGTTTTCTGATCGGCAGCTTAACTCCTTCAAATTGCTGTATAATGCTCCCTCTCTTTTCTTTATATATCCTAATTGCCAATCTAGTGCCCTTCTATTTTTGTGACAGTACTAATCCATTTCGTTTTGTAACTTCATCTTCTAAATGAAGTTAGCTGGAGATTATGCTCCTCCTTTCCTCAAGGAAGAGATTTTTGAGGTCATAGCTGGTTTTCTAGGTGCATACTTATGGTATCATGCTTGTTTTTCCTCGAAACGAATCCAATAATGAAGCAACATATTACATCACTTTAATTTCTCCGCCACTTAATGTAACATTCGCTGCAATATACAATGATGATTGATATGAAAACGAAAAGAGGAAGGGAAAATAAGGGACCAATCTTAACGTTCCTTTTTCATTTCCATGCAGCAACAGAACCATGGAAATACAAAACTCTAGTGGCTCCCTTGCTCATGCTACAGGCAACTGATTTTTGCTCCCAAAACTCATCTTTCCACGGTGACTGGAATGCTAAAAAAACCGCTGCAAGGAATCATACCAATGGTTAAGAAATGTTGGAAAAAATTAACTATATGCTGCCCATGATATACCCCTCAATTTTTAAATGATGAATAAGTGTTGGAAATTGTTACAGATGACAATTTTAACCGATCCAGTAGCTATCCAACTTGATCCGATCCAAATGGGATGGATTTTACTCGACCCCATTAGAATCCGGGATGAATATAGATTTTAGAAAAAATATCCAAACTAAATTTGAATCATATATGGATAATGATATGCGCCACCTCGAATCCAACATAATATAACCTTAATCTATATCTTCCCTTCAAAATTATAATTATTTTATAATATTTATATGTATCCAACGTGATCTAATCCGATCCTTTTATCTATGTAATCCGATCTAATCTATATCTTTACTTGATCCAACCTAACTCGAGATAGGTGCAGGATAGGTTTAGATATGAGATTTTTAATTATGAGATAGGTATGGATATTGGCCGATCCAATCTATATTCGATCCGTTGCCATCTCTATAAATATATCTTTACATTTATAAAGAGCTAAGATTTAGTGATTTTTCAGTATTTACGAAATATAGAGATCTAGTATAGGCGGCGAATGAAAAAAAATTTAGGATTTTTTACGTATATATCCTCCTAAATATTTAAATTTACATGAATATCTTTTAAAAATTGATATTTGCATATATACCCTCAAAAAAATTATTTTCGTATATTTACCCATATTATCTAACGCCATTAAAAAAATTAATAGTTAAAAATTAAAATAACTAAAATACCCTTATGGATAGATGTACAAAAAAAATTTTTAAGGATATATATGTAAATAATAATTTTACAAGGATTGTTGCATAAATTTGAATGTCTCGAAGGATATACACTCAAAAAATCTTAATCATAATACACCTATCTTGATTTATTAATTCTTTTCTTATTCTGATAGAGAAAAATTAACATGCAAACCAAAATAATGAATACACTTAATTTATTGACTTACATAGATAAAAGAATTCTTTTATCAAATGATAGATCAAAATTATTTTATTTAAAAAATAGATAAATTATAATCATCCATGTTTTCTTTAATATAAAATAATATACTTCTGAAAAAGATATTTAAACTTGATATTAGATGAATAACTTATATATTTGTACAAAATGGACATAGTTGTGAATTTGGGTATTACATAACAATAAGAATTTGCAATCTTATTATATTTTATTTTAAATTTTTTTTTCGAAAGTACTTTTGTAAAATGTATAAGGTATATCATACCATATGGAGTATAAAATTAAGTCTACTATATATATATATATATCATACAGTCTAAAGAATTTTTGAGAGAACTCGAGTCATGTTGGCCTAATCGAGCTAGGCTTTTTAAAATTTTTCTTAAGATTTTGCAAAGTCATTAGTAGGGATGATAGTCGAATAGCCCTTGAAGCTACCATCAACAATATCAAGCACCTCGACTCCTTTCTTCAACGTTGGCATCCTCTTTCCTTTGCTGAAGATCACCTCACTGTCAGACTCAGTCCCTCTCATCGCTACTCCCAAAAATGATCACCTGGACTCTTTCTTTCTTTCCTTTGTCAGAAATCTCCTAAGTATTGATCGAACTCATACTCCCTTTCATTGTCACTTCTAAGGACAACTAGCCAGATTCTTCCTCTCTTTTCTTCATCAGAGTTCTCCTTGATATTAGATTCATACTCCTGCTCATCAGCACTACCAAGGACGACTAGTTAAATCCTCCTTCTATTAAATAACACCAAGCACATCGTCATAATTTTGTATAGTAAGCTAAGCACTTCACTTGAGTTTTTCATATCGTGTACTTTATAGAAATTTTCTATACTGAGTAGTTATCGGAGCTTGTCTCATTGAGTGCTTTGTTGGAGTTTGCCTTGCTGGATAAAGAAAGACTGGACAAACCTCTTTTCTTAGTCTCTCTATCTTTTTTGAGTCTTTAGATTTGATATTCCATAGGTAGAGCAAAGATAACTAGTATTGAAAGAGAGCAATAAAACAAGTAGAATATTATAATAGGTTCCTCGTTCTATAATATTTACAAGGCATGAGAAATATCAATACAATTATTTTTTAAAGTTAAGAAGGGGTTATTAGAGAATGCAATTGAGGCTTGGTGTTGGCATATATGAAGCTAGCTTTCTCTTTGAAAATTATGAAAAATTTCATAGGAGGAAACTATGCTGGTTGTTAATCTCTATTAATTTTTTTTCTATTAGTAGTCTAGTTTTGGTTTATAATGATTTTTATTATTCTTTTTTCTATTCACTTCCTCTTCCTCTATACTTTGTCTAAGGGATTTCTTATATGTTTCTATTAAATGAACGAAGTTTTAATGAGTCATCTCATCTTGCCTAAAAATAAAATACAATATAGTATTCTAATATATAAAATATTATCTAGTATCATTATCATGTTGTTGTATTATATAATATATTGCTACACTATAGAGTAAGACAGCCCAAATCCATCTAAATGAAATAGATAAAAAGTAAATTAGAAATTTTATGTATATCCTTCTTGTTGGGGATAAATTTTGCTTCTACCGAAGTCCAATTCGATGCTCAGCCTAATGCGATCGGTAGCCATGGAAAAGCTTCAACGGATGAATTTTAGCTAAACTTCGTCATCCGATCGAACTCCTTAGCAGTCGAGCTTTAGTCGGACTCCCGTGAGAACCGAACTTCCTCCGCACTCTTCCAACCAGATGCCCGCGGGAGTCAAACTCCCTCCAAGCTTCTCCTTCGGTTGGACTTCTTCAGGAGCTGGAGCCGGACTCCTCCCAAACATCTCCTTCGATCGATCGGACTCTTCAACGATCGAGCTCCTTCCAAACTTCCCAGCGATCGAGCCTTAGCCGTACTCCTCCAACCCGACGTCTGCGAGAGCCAAACTCCCTCCGCACTCCTTCGACCGAACTCCTTTAGAGCTTTCCCTCGGTCAAACTCCTTCAGGAGTCCGAACTTCTCTAAAAATAATATATACCGAAGTCCACCGATCAATGCCTGCTTTCTTAGAGTCACGGCTATTAAATCTGAACGAACTATCACCATCAGTTTGCCATAGGTGATGCGATCGGACGACATGGCCACCACTGTTGGCCATACCACTCTCTCCATAGCCAGTCCCGTGCGGCCCACAATCCATCAATATGGCTGTCACTATCTGTCTGACGATGCCTTCCTCTCCATACCGAACTTCATGCAGTTCCGAGCGGCCCACGGTCGGACGATATGGCCATCACCATCAATCAAGCTTCGTCTATAAAAAGGATCCTTCAGATACGCTAGGCTTTAAGCTCTCCTCTCCTTCTCAAAACTCTATGAAACTCATTCCTGAGCACTCCATTTATGGTGGCCAGAGCTGACTTGATCGTCGGAGGGTCCTATCAGAGCCACCCCCCACCGACTTCAGACGAAATTTTATTTTACAGTTCTCCGACGGCGATCTCGTCTACCTCCACTCCAGCTGGATCCGACGATGATCAAATTCTGCACCAACAGATTGGCACTAGAAGGAGGGTGCCTCTGTTCTTGAGGTGTTCTTAAGGCTTCCTTATTCTTAAAGCAGTGCTCAGCAACGATCTCTCTCTAGAGATCTTCTTTCTTTCTTTCTAGAATTCTTTTCTAAGAGAAAATGCCTCTCAGAAGAGCTTCGACTCGACGATCGACGGCCTCCATGCCAGATCCATCTACTTTCGTTTCAGCCCTGACAACCAGGCTCTACCTGAAGTCGTGGTAGATGCAGAGCAGTTCAAGCTGCTGGTCCAGCAGGTTTGTAGCCTCACAGAGATGATGCAGGTCGTGCGACAGCTTCCAATGGTGACTCCATCAGAAAATCTACCATCAAGATGTTGAAAATTGGCCCCAAGAAAGAGTACTCGGGCTAACGTATCCGCCGTCCCTTAGAAAGGAAAAAAAGAGTAGAGGATCCATGTTCGGATCATGGTTCTTCTTTAGAGAAGATATTCCTCATTTATAGTCGGAAGCCTCCCAAGATCTGCAACCAAAATGACACCCTCGATCACAGACTGTGAAAGATGGATCGATGGATTAAAGAGCTCGATCACGTCGCCTCGGCTCATCATGCCGACGTCCGCATCGATCCTCCTTTCTCCCTCCGAATTATATAAGATTCTGTCCTGTCGAACTTCAAGCTCCCTCAATTTGAAAGCTACGATGAAACTTCTGATCCAGTTGATCATCTAGAGGCTTTTCAGACCATGATGCTACACCACGGTGCTTCAGACGCCATATTGTGCCGAGCCTTTCCATCTACCTTAAAGAGAGTAGCTAGAAACTGGTACTCGGCATTGAAGTCGAGTGTGATATTCTCTTTTGATCAGATAAGCCATTAGTTCATGGCCCACTTCATCAGCAGTCGACATCCGCACCAAAGTTTGGATTCCCTGATGAATGTCAAGCAGAAGCAGGAGAAATTCATTCGGGCTTACATCATTCGATTTAACGCCACGGCGTTGAAGGTTTGGGACTTGGACCAGTCCGTTGCAATGGTCGCGCTCAAGGGTGGCCTTGAGAAGAATGACTTACGATTCTTCCTAGAGAAGAAGTATCCCAAAGACTTCACCGATCTGCTGGCTCGAGCTGAAGGTTATGCCCGAACTGAAGAGGCCTTCAGGGCTAAGGACGATGAAGAAAAGCCGAGTGAAGCTCGACCGCATTCCTGGACTCCCCCTTGGGTCCGGGAGCGTGAAAGCCCCGACAAAGATTTCACAAGAGGACGGAATGAAGTTTGGCATAAGCGAGACCACCGAACTCCCCCTCGAGCTCGTTACTAAGAAAGCCCCGACAAAGGGGTATGAAGTTCTCCTACGGAAGATTTCACAGAAGGACGGAATGAAGTTCGATATAAGCGAAGCCGCCGAACCCCCCCTCGAGCTTGTCATCAAGGAAGCCCCGACAAAGGGGCATGAAGTTCTCCTATAGATTTTACAAGAGGATGGAATAAAGCTCGACCGTGCTTAGGACCTTTCCAGCGCAAGCAAGGCCCGAACTCCTAGAGCTCGTCATCAAGGAAGTTCTGACGAAAGAGTGCAAAGAAGTCCTCCCTCTAGAAGCTAGAACTACTATTGAGGGAGGAACGACAAGGAGGTCGACCGCCTTCCGGCATCATAGACGCTATCTTCGAGGCTTGGTACTTCGGCGGACTGTCATCTCTTAGCGACAAAGTCAAAAGAAGCTTGCTCCAAACTGAGAAGGCCAGTATAAGATAGTGAAAGTCGTCCAGCCCGAAACTTACTATCCGAGGGAACCCGGAGGAACAACGTCCCCACAATCCTGAAACAGAGATGTGCTGTGAGTAACTTCCCCTCGGTAAATTTTTTTTTTTAATAATATTATTTTTGGGTGCAAAAACTATATGATGATAGGAAAGAAGCAGTCAATAGTTATCGTGTTAGGAACAGGAGGAGAACCTCATCCTAACATGAGCAAGTCAAAGACCTTCAATCTCGATCGCAGGAGATAAAATCTCTCTCGAGGCAACCTCGGCTGTAGAAGATGAGATCTCTCTCGAGCATCCGGATCAATCTCAGCTGCAGGAGATAAGATCTCCCCCGAGCATCCGCATCAACCTCAGTTGTAGGAGATAAGATCTTCCCTGAGGGTCCGGGCCGACCTCGACTGCAGGAGATAAGATCTTCTTCGAGATTTGATCAACCTCGACTGCAGAAGACAAGATCTCTCCTGAGCGCCCGCATCAACCTCGATCGTAGAAGATAAAATCTCTCCTGAGGGTTCGGATCAATCTCGACTGTAGGAGATAAGATCTCCTCTGAGCATCCGGGCCAACCTCGGCTGCAGAAGATAAGATCTCCTTCAAGGCAACCTCGACTGTAGGAGATAAGATCTTCTCCGAGCGTTCGTAACAACCTCGACCGTAGAAAATAAGATCTCTTCTTTGAAGAAAACCTGAGGATGTATTATCAGTAATCTTCCTTTAATAAAACTCCTTCGTTCAGCATTATTATTTTCTGATGCAAGAATTACATAATGATAGGAAAGAAACGAGCGAAAGTGATCCATTAGGAAAAGAAGGAGAACCTCGTCCTAACGCGAGCAAAGTCGAAGGCCTCATTCACCTTAGACGAGATGGAGAGAGAGGCCTTGACAGCGACCCTTATGTGCCCCTACAGCCCATTAGAAATAGGAGGAGAACCTCATCCTAACGCGAGCATCAACCTCGGCTAAGAGATAAGATCTCTTCCGAGTGATCGAGTTAATCTGAAGGTCTCTTCACAAAGAGACGAGATGGAGGGAAGAGGCCTGACAGCGATTCTTATGTGCCCCCACAGTCTGTTAGGAATAGGAGGAGAACCTCATCCTAATGCGAGCAAAGTCGAAGGCCTCGTTCACCTTAGACGAGATGGAGGGAAAGAGGCTCTAACAGCAGCCCGTATGTGCCCCCACAGCCTGCTAGGAACAAGAGGAGAACCTCATCCTAACGCAAGCAAAGTCGAAGACCTCGTTCACCTTAGATGAGATGGGGGGAGAGACCCTGACAGCAGTCCTTATGCGCCCCACAGCCTGTTAGGAATAGGAGGAGAACCTCATCCTAATGCGAGCAAAGTCGAAAGCCTTCGTTCACTTTAGACGAGATGAAGGAGGAGAGGCCCTAACAGCAGCCCTTATGTGCCCCCACAGCCCTGTTAGGAACAGGAGGAGAACCTCATCCTAACGTGAGCAAAGTCGAAGGCCTTATTCACCTTAGACGAGATGGAGAAAGAGGCCCTGATAGTGGTCTGTATGTATCCCCACAGCCCGCTAGAAATAGGAGGAGAACCTCGTCCTAATGCGAGCAAAGTCGAAGGCCTCGTTCATCTTAGACGAGATGGAGGGAGAGGCCCTGACAGCGGGCCTTATGTATCCCCACAATCCGTTAGGAATAAGAGAAAAACATCATCCTAATGCGAGCAAAGTCGAAGGCCTCATTCATCTTAGATGAGATGGGGGAGAGACCCTGACAGGCCCATATGTGCCTCCATAGTCTGTTAGAAATAGGAGGAGAACCTCGTTCTAACGTGAGCAAAGTCGAAGGTCTCGTTGACCTTAGATGAGATGGGGAAAAAGGCCCTGACAGCGACCCGTAACCCCACAGCTTATTAGGAACAGGAGAAGAACCTCGTCCTAACGTGAGCAAAGTCCAAGTCTGAGCTCCAAAGTCCATAAAAGACAGGATCTCCATCAACCTTGGTTAGAGATAAGATCTCTTCCGAGAGCTCGATCCAACCTCGATCAGAGATAAGATCGGAGACAATCTCGGCTAGAGATAAGAACTCTCCCAAGCGACCACGTCAACCTCGGTCAGAGATAAGATCTCTTCTAAGCGATTGAGACAACCTCGATCAGAGATAAGATCAGAGGCAACCTTGCCCAGAGATAAGATCTCTCCCGAGCGACCGCATCAATCTCGTCCAAAGATCAGATCTCTCCCAAGCGATCGAAACAACCTCGACCAGAGATAAGATTGGAGGCAACCTCGCTCAGAGATAAGATCTCTTCCGAGCAATCGAGATAACCTCAGCTAGAGATAAGATCGGAGATAACCTCGCCTAGAGATAAGATCTCTTTCGAGCGACCGCATCAACCTCGGCCAGAGATCAGATCTCTTTCGAGCGATCGAGATAACCTCGATCAGAGATAAGATCGGATGCAACCTAACCCAGAGATAAAATCTCTCCCGAGCGATCGTGTCAACCTCGACCAGAGATCAGATCTCTCTCGAGCATCCATATTAATCTCGACTGCAGGAGAGGAGATCTCCCCCAAGTCAGTCTCGACTGCTGGAGACAATATCGCCCCCAAGGAGCTCAACCTCCGATCTCGATCGTAGGAGACGAGATCTACTTCAACCTCAGCTGGAGATGAGATCTCCTCCGAGCTTCGACTTGAACCGGCATGGAGCCCAGAAGAGGACTTCGGCAGTCATCTTTTCTGTACTTTCTTCCTTCGAATTTCAAACTCGAGAGTGGGAGAGACTATTGTTAGGGATAAACTCCGCTTCTACCGAAGTCCAATTCGATGTTTAGCCTAATACGGTCGGTAGTTATGAAAAAGCTTCAGCGGACGGGTTTTAACTGAACTCCATCATCTGGCCAAACTCCTCAGCAACCGAGCTTTAGTCGGACTTTCGCAAGAGTCAAACTTTCTCCATGCTCTTCCAGCCAGACGTCTACGGGAGCCAAACTCCCTCCAAGCTTTTCCTTCGTTTGGACTTCTTCAGGAGTTGGAGTCGGACTCCTTCCAGACACCCCCTTCGATCGGTCGGACTCTTTAGCGGTCGAGCTCCTTTCGAACTTCCTAGCGATCGAGCCTTAGCCGCACTCCTCCAGCCTGATGTTTGCGAGAGCTAAACTCTCTCCGCACTCCTCCGATCGAACTCCTTCAAAGCTTTTCCTCGACTAAACTCCTCTAGAATTAATACATACCGAGTCCACCGATCAATGCTTACTTTCTCAGAGCCACGGCTATTAAATCTGGACGAACTATCGCCATCAGTCTGCCATAGGTGACACGATCGGACGACATGGCCACCACTGCTGGCGACACCACTCTCTCCATAGTCAATTTCGTGCGGCCCATGACCCATCAGTATGGCTGTCACTATCCACCCGATGACGCCTTCCTCTCCGTATCGAACTCCATGCGACTCCAAGCGGCCCACGGTCGGATGATATGACCGTCACCATCAATCAAGCTTTGCCTATAAAAAGGATCCTCCAGATATGCTAGGCTCTAAGCTCTCCTCTCCTTCTCAAAATTCTGGAAAACTCATTTTCGAGCACTCCATTTCTATTGGCCAGAGCTGACTTGATGGTCGGAGGATCCTGCCGGAGCCATCCCACACCGACTTCAGATGGGACTTTATTTTATAGATCTCCGATGGCAACCTCGTCCACCTCCGCTCCAGCTAGATCCGGAGACAATCAGATTCTACACCAACACTTCTAAATATTTAAATTTGCATGAATACCATAAAATTGCTATTTATATATATACCCTTATATTTTTTTTTTACACATCTATCCATAAGAATATTTTAGTCATTTAAATTTTAATTCTTTAATTTTTAACTGACGTTAGATGATGTGAGTACATATGCAAAAAATAAGAAAAAATAAAGAAATATAAATATTAATTTTGAAAGCATATTCATATAAATTTGAATGTTTAGAAGGATATACATGTAAAAAATCTAAAAACTTAAAAATTAATATATATATATATATATATATATATATATATATATATATATATATATATATATATATATATATTTGAACTTAGATCCAATGAGGTCAAAATTTTATAATAGAATTCTATATCAATAATTCAAATCGTCGAATATGATCTACTTGAAGAAAAATTCTAATTTTTCGGTCCAGATTCATTCAGATCTGATCAGATCAAGAGATATATTTCAAAATTTTTTTCTTTGATCTGTATTAGATCTGGGATATTTCATATCTGATTAATATTATTTTAATAAATAAATTAAATTAAATTAAATTAAATTAAATTAAATTTATCTGATTTAGGTAATCCTATTACCTTGTTGATGATCCTATATGCAGCGGAAGGTTCTGGATCTAGCCACGCAAGCGCCTGGCCTCTACCGATATTCACTCAGGCTAGATCTGAAGATCCTCTTCTTCTCTATCATGTCTCCAAAAATTAGATCTGGATCTGATTCTGGAGGATCTTCAAAACTCTTTTGAAGATCAGCAGTCGTTGTCCTTTGCAGCAGCGCAGCCTTCTAGCTTTTTGATCGCCTTTCTCTTGATCTGGAATTCGCACCAACAAAAATCCAAAACTCCTTTTGGACATGTGAGAGGAGCAAGGGAGAAGGTGGTTTGGCATGGAGGAAGGAGGGAGAGGCAGCCTTGGGGTGTATGGAAACTCTTAGCTTCAATCTCATTTCAATCTGAGTTGGGCGCAGGGTCTTATTTATAGACTAGCTGTGATCCAACTCCTCTTCTTCCCAACCAATCACAACCCTTTGTGAAATCAGATCTAAATCTGATTGGTGGAAAATAGAGTCCCCTTGGATTCCTCCTTAGATGGTGCCTAAGACCAGTCAAAGTTGGTTCTTAGGAGAACTCTAATTGGAATCCAAAAAGGAGATGGAGTCCTTATCCAACAAGGACTCCTAGGCGCCTCCAACTTGGGCACACGCCAAGGGTGGCGTGCGCCCTCCTCCTTGCCAGGTTCTGGCAGGGGGACAAGGCCCCCACCAGCTCTCCAATAGGTGCATGACATGTGGTCAAAAGTCAAAGTGTCAATGGTCAACATTTGACCAGTCAAAGGTAGACTTTTGACCAAAGTCAAAGAACAAGAAATGGCAGGTGACCAAAAATGGCAGGTAATTGTCTTACAAAATAAGACAACCTTTTCTGACTTGGACAACCTCCAAGTCAGACCATATGAAGGCCTCTGATTGAGCACAAACTTCCTTTGGCTCAGTCAGGACAACTTATTTATGATAGTAAAAGAAGAACGTTAGGTTCAATCGAGTGCTAGCACGATTTTCTTGAACCTAATTGAATCTCATTCAGATCAATTGAACTAGATCAGTTCAATTGATGATCACCAGATTCAAACCCTTGTTTGTGTGACCCAGTTAGGTTCAGTTCTGTATGGTAATGGGATATGTCATGATCTCTATCATCGACATCATCGAAACTCCTTTCGATGGATCAGAACTCTTCTGATTCGAACAGCTAGAATGATCGATCATCTAAATCATTCTAATTGCTCCCAAAATCCACCAGTGACACCTAGCAGTATATGGTGGCAACCCATCAGAGCTGAATGCGAACCTCTTGGTGCAGCTACCTGTGTGATTAAGTTCTTCTATCTTGAGCCCCGATCAGATTAGGGTTAAGGTGAACTCGTCAAACCCTAGTTTCTGTCATATGATGTAATCATTCGATTCGAGTCCAATGTGAAAATCTAAATAGAAACTCTTTCTATTATTTCACTCTGCCATGGCCATGGGCTTCTGGACTTGATTCTCATGATCATCATAGGGCTGCTCCTCTACCACCGAGGTAGATAGATTCCATCTTGATGCAATCCAGTTCCTACAATGAACATGCTATAGCCAACATACACCTCAGGGTTTCCATATGGCTAGGAGACCGAGTAATGGTGTAGTCAAACTATAACACCCTCAAGGTGAACTGCCGATGCACCTCAGGTCAAAGAACCAGACACACTACTGCAGCATCGAGTCAGTCATTGACGAGAAGGTAGACTTCCTAATGACTACTCGAGGTGGTCACGCTCAGTGCCCTCGTTCTCTAACGAGTACCTGTACTCTCGCTCCGGTGTCTCCACACCGTAGACTCAAGACTCATCTACTAAAGAGAAGCGATTGTACACCAACCTTCCGGATCAATCACCATCCTCGTGATGATCCTATGGTCGGGAGCATTTTATGAGTTAATAATGATTATTCATGTCTTAAATTTTCAACTCTTGAAAATATGAATTATCATTACCATTAACTCAAAGGATGTATCACAGACACTAAATACACATATGTGATAGAAAATAACCCATTTTATTGATTATAGTCAAAATTATAATTTTGCCCCTAGAAGTGTATTACAAGTGTCAGCCAATTCTGGCTTCTAGGGCACATATATCTAACAATCTTCCACTTATCCTAAAGCCAATTGGCTACAAGTCTAAGTCCCATCTTCTCAAGGTGGGCTTCGATCTTCTGCTGGCCCAACGGCTTTGTAAGTGGGTCTGCCACATTATCTGTGGAGTCGACTCTCTTGACCTCGACGTAATCCTTCTCGAGGTAATCGCGATGAGATGGTATCTGCCGTTTGCTTGAAACTCTTCCAGCTGACAGCACCACCATTGCACACAAACAGACTGCCAGATGTCGACTTTCGATCATCTATATCGGACATGAAAATCCGAGTCTGTGTATCCCTGGACTTGGAGTTCTCCATTACCAAAGACCAACATAATATCCTTAGTTCTTCTCAAGTACTTAAGGATACATTTCACAGAAGTCCAGTGTTCTTCACCTGGATTTGACTGATATCTGCTTGTGACACTCACAGCATGGGCTATATCAGGTCGTGTACATAGCATGGCATACATGAGGCTCCCTATTGCAGAAGCATAAGGGATCTTGCTCATGCGTTCTATTTCCTCAGGTGTGCTAGGGCACATCTTCTTGGAAAGATGAATACCATGTCTGAAGGGTATTAATCCCCTCTTAGAGTTTTCCATACTAAACCTCTTTAGTACTTCCTCTATGTACATCTTCTGTGAAAGTCCTAGCATCCTATTCGGTCTATCCCTATAGACCTTAATTCCTAGAATAAAGGATGCTTCACCTAGGTCTTTCATGGAGAATTTCTTGGACAACCATATTTTGACTGATCGTCAACATGGGAATATCATTCCCAATAAGGAGGATGTCATCCACGTACAATACGAGGAAGACAACAGCGCTCCCACTGACCTTTTTGAAAACACATGGTTCCTCTTCATTTTTGATGAAACCAAACTTTTTGATCACATCATTGAAACGAGTGTTCCAGCTCCGAGATGCTTGCTTAAGTCCATATATGGACCTTTGCAGCTTGCAAACCTTGTGATCAGTATCACTGGATGTGAAACCTAGCGGCTGTTCCATATAGATATCTTCCTCAAGATATCCATTTTCACGTCCATTTGCCATATTTCATAATCGAAATAGGCTGCAACAGCAAGCAATGTGCGGATGGATTTTAGCATAGCCTACTGGGGAAAAGGTATCCTGATAGTCAATGCCTTCGCATTGACTATAACCTTTTGCCACTAGTCTAGCCTTGAATGTCTCCACATTCCCATCTGCACCAATCTTTCTCTTGAAGATCCATTTACACCCAATAGGTACTATACCTTCTGGTGGATCTACCAAGGTCCAGACTTGGTTTGAGTGCATCGAGTCAATTTCTGACTGCATTGCCTCTAGCCATTTCTCGGAGTCGATATCTGATATCGCCTCGTTGTAGGTTTTGGGATCATCACCATGAGCACCATTACCTACGAGGAACATTTTCTCTACTTCCTCTGAAATAATACCTAAGTATCTTTCAGGGGGACGGAAAACTCTTTCCGATCTACGAGGTGGAGGAGGTAGTGTTCTTATTGGCTCAACCTGATTTGGTTCCAATTGGTCCTTAGCTCGTTGTACTTGTGAGACTTTCTCATCAAGCTTAATCTGCTTTCCAATGCCGCTATCTTGAATAAACTATTTTTCAAGAAAGATGGCATGTCGACTCACAATCACATTGTGGTCTTCTGGAATGTAGAAATAGTATCCTAATGACTCTTTAGGATATCCTATGAATCGAGCTCTAAAGGACCTAAACTCTAACTTGTCCGCTTGTTGTCTTTTGACATGAGCCGGACAACCCCAAATTCTGAGATGACTCAGACTTGGTTTCTTACCGTGCCATATCTCATACGGTGTGGTAGGAACGGTTTTAGAGGGAACCCTATTCAGTAGATAAGATTGAAGTTAACAATGAGTATGTCCCCAAAGAAAATCAGGGAAGGTCTGTGAAGCTCATCATGGATCGAACCATATCCAATAGAGTCCGATTTCTCCATTCTGAAAATTCCGTTGAGTTGAGGTGTTCCTGGTGGAGTCCATTGAGAGACTATGCCATTTTTCTTAAGATAGTCTAGGAATTTTCGACTAAGGTATTCACCTCCTCGATCTGATCGAAGAACCTTAATGGATTTTTCAGTTTTATTTTTCTACTTCATGTCTGAATTCTTTGAACTTTTCAAAAGCTTCAGACTTGTGTCTCATAAGATACACATACCCATACCTAGACAGATCATCGGTAAAGGTAATGAAGTAGACAAAATTGCCTCTAGCCGGCACATCAAATGGGCCGCACACATCAGTATGTACTAGGGCAAGGAGATCTGTGGCCCTCTCCCCATGTCCAACAAAAGGGAGTTTAGTCATTTTGCCTTGAAGACAAGATTCACAAGTTGGATATGACTCGGAAAGTCAATGGACTCAATAGCCCATTTTTCTCCAATTTGTTGATCCTATCTTCTGCTATATGACCTAATCTCAGGTGCCATAGATATCTATCATTTGGACTATCCCTAGGTCGTTTGGCATTCACGTTTTGCTCGATAGTTAAAATAGGTACATCAATATGTAGCTGATAAAGACCATTAATAAGGAAAACCATTTGCAATTTTATTTCTTTCATAAAGAATGTTACAATGGTCCTTAAAGAAGGTGATCACATAACCTTCTTGTGCTAAGCATGAAATAGAAATCAAATTCCTGCTAGCTGCAGGCACATAATAACAGTCTTTCAAAACTAAGTCTAAACCAGATGGTAATCGAAGAGGGTATGTTCCCACGGCTACTGCAGCAACTCTTGCTCCATTACCGACATGCGTAGGATCATGTCTCCATCCCTCAGCCTCCTGCTATCCTCAAGACCCTGCATAGAAGTGCACAGATGAGCACTAGAACCAGAGTCAAGCACCCAACTGGATGCAGAAGAAACCGTAAGGTTAGACTCAATAACGAGCATACCTCCAGAAGGACCTTCCTTCTTGTTCTTCAGGGTGGCCAGGTAAGTAGGGCAGTTCCGCTTCCAATGGCCGTCGCTGTTGCAATGGAAACACTTTTCCTTTGCCATCGGCCTTTTTCTTCGGCTCTGCCTTCTTCTTCTTTGATCCTTCCATCTTTTGCTTTTTCACAGACTTCTTTTTCTTTCCATAAGACTTTCTTTTGGAAGAAGTCCGTTCCATAGCAAGAACTGAGCCTTTAGAACCTTTCATAGAAAGCTCAGCGGTAACCAGCATATTCATTAATTCGGCCAAGGAATTTTGAAGTTTATGCATGTGGTAATTCATGATGAATTGCCCATATGCATCAGTCAAGGATTGCAGAATAATATCATTCTGCAGATCCAAGTCCAACTTCACACCGAGCTTCTCAAGCTCTTCCATGTCCTTGATCATTGTCAGACAGTGATCTTGGACTGACTGCCCATCACGCATCTTAGCCTTAAAAAGTCATTTCGTGACTTGATATTTGGCTGCGCGACTCTGTTCACCAAACATCTCCTGCAGGTGAGCCAACATTTGGCGAGCAGTCCCGATATCTTCATGTTGGCGCTGGAGCTCATCAGACATCGAGCCCAACATGTAATATCTGGCCTTATTATCTTCGTCTATCCATTTTTTTCAGAGACGCTCTCTGTTCAACAGATGGACGGGCTGGTAAGGTGGGAGGGTCCTGGTCCAAAACATGGGTTAACTTCTCAGAACCCAAAATAATTTTGTAGTTCCTGAGCCAATCTTTATAATTGGGTCCGGTCAGTCTATGTGTGTCCAGGATACGTGCCAATGGGTTGGACGCAGACATTTTCCTGTAGAGAGTCAAAGATTCTAGTTAGATACTGTAATTTTGACTTGACCAATTTATTTAGAGATTTTATTTTTAAACAAATTAGCTCCCACTATTTTCTCGGATCCCTACACTCCCTCTGTAGAGATGCGAAAATCTCCACGATTAATGATTTCTAGTGGGTGGTGCGGTCTCACCAACTGACTCATCACCTCACCTAACAGTTATTGGTGATGGGTTAGCCAATGAGTGAACAACTCTTGTTCAATGATTCTCTAATCATGGTGCACCCAAACTTGGTCTCTAATTCATGAATCTCACCGTATCCAGAATATTGATCCACTCCTTAGTTAAGTCAGACCCACCATTTGCATAGACTGGGTTCCTAATTGAGTCTCTCACCGTATCCAAAATATTGAGCCCAACTCATCCTCCAGCCCATAGCATCCAATGCCTAATAGACATGGTTGCATCTTCCGGTGCAACTGAGCCACTGTATCCAGCCGAGAACAATCAACCCCGGGAAGGGCCCGCACATCTACAATGGTGGAAGACCTCAGACTTAATCTTTTCTTAGGGAGAATTGATTCAGGTCTCATTAAACTAGACTTGGCTTAGTCATAACAATTATGACTAACCTAGTGGCATGGGTTAGCTCGGATTATTGACCACCTCAGATCAGAACTGTGTCAACAGATATGGCCAGGTAAGTGAGACCGGTGGAAGGAATATGCCATTAACTCGTACAAGAATGCATTCAGGTCGAGTAGCTTCCAATTAAAAACCAGTCGGTCGTATGTGCCAAACTTACCTTAGACACCAAATTGTTGAGTCAGAACCAATTGGGTTAGCCTACAATCCAGACTCTAACCTCTGAGCCTAATTAGGTCTTGCTTGATCGTGACTCGATCTTGACCCAGACTTAATCCTATTAGGCTGGTCAATTTAAGCATTGTTGATCCCATCTAACCAACTCTTGATTCGGTTTGATCAACCGCTTAGACCTAATTGAGCTACCCAAGCCCGAACCCAGTATTATGAATATGTCTTAGATCTGAAATTCTCAATTTTAGACCTAATTAATATTTCCATAAATCTTAATTCTTAATTAAGTAGGGTTCATAAACAAAATATGCACAATAAATCCTAGGGTTTCAGGATCTAGGGTTTTGCAGAAAGTAAGTTTTGGGATTTCTGATTAAGGACGAACACGCAGCACCCCTACACATCATAAGAACACCCCATCGAATGGGAAGGAGAGGGCCTTTAAACCCTTCTTCGTTCTTATGACCGGACGGCCAAGAGGAATGCCTTAATCAGGAACATGTAATACTACAAAACAGTTTTAGATCTATATCATATATCTCATATACAAATTAGATCTAATCATGGCATATTTTGCATACATCTCATGTATCGAATCATGCATATTTTTCAGATCTAAATTATCTCATAATAATCTAAAAAATTAGATTTAAATTGATCTAATCAAAATAAATTCTAATCTAGACAATTATGTAGAACTATTCTACAACTAGTCTAGACATGCATCAATCATATCTCATATGATATTTAAAATTAAATAATTTTTATTTGCTATTTTTTAGATGTTATTATATAACACTTATAATATCAAAAAATAGTAAATAAATAGATCTAAAATATGATTTAATCAAGATTAAATCAAAAACATGCAAGACTATTCTATAGAACTATTCTATTTCTAGAACTAGTCATGCATATATCTTCTAATCTTAGATCCAAATCATTTAATTTTAATTTTTTCTGATTTCAGATCTGATCACATCTCATGTGACATCTAAAATCACTTATTTTTTAATTAAAATAAATTTAAAATCAGATCTAAATATTTTTAGAACCATGGCTCTGATACCAGTTGAAGGAAAATCCTGATTTTCCGGTCCAGGTTCGTTCAGATCTGATCAGATCAAGAGATATATTTCAAAAAAAAATTTTTCTTTGATCTCTAATCAGATCTAGGATATTTTAGATCTAATTCTTATTATTTTAATAAATAAAATAAAATTAAGATAAATTAAATTCAAATTTAATTTACCTTGAATTTGGGTAATCCTATTACCCTGTTGATGATCCTGTAATGCAGCGGAAGGTTCTGGATCTAGCCACGCAAGTGCCTGGCCTCTACCGGTATCCACTCGGGTTGGATCTGGAGATCCTCTTCTTCTCTATCATGTCTCCAAAAATCAGATCTGGATCTGATCTGGAGGATCTTCAAAACTCTTTTGAAGATCAGCAGTCGTGTCCTTTGCAGCAGCGCAGCCTTCTTGCTTTTGATCGCCTTTCTCTTGATCTGGAATCGCACCAACCAAAATCCAAAACTCCTTTTGGACGTGGAGAGGCAAGGGGAGAAGAGGTTTGGCATGGAGGAGGGGAGAGAGGCAGCCTTGGGGCGTGGGAAAATTAGCTTCAATCTTTCTTTCAATTGAGTTGGGCAGGGTCTTATTTATAGACTAGCTGTGATCCAACTCCTCTTCTTCCCAACCAATCACAACCCTTTGTGAAATCAGATCTAAATCTGATTGGTGGGAATAGAGTCCCCTGGATTCCTCCTTAGAGGGTGCCTAAGACCAGTCAAAGTTGGTTCTTAGAAGAACTCTAATTGGAATCCAAAAAGGAGATGGAGTCCTTGTCCAACAAGGACTCCTAGGCGCCTCCAACTTGGGGGCACGCCACCCTAGGGTGGCGTGCGCCCTTCTCCTTGCCAGGTTCTGGCAGGGGGACAGGCCCCCACCAGCTCTCCAATAGGTGCATGACATGTGGTCAAAAGTCAAAGTGTCAATGGTCAACGTTTGACCAGTCAAAGGTAGACTTTTGACCAAAGTCAAAGAACAAGAAATGGCAGGTGACCAAAAATGGCAGGTAATGTCTTACAAAATAAGACAACCTTTTCTGACTTGGACAACCTCCAGTCAGACCATATGAAGGCCTCTGATTGAGCACAAACTCCTTTGGCTCAGTCAGGACAACTTATTTATGATAGTAAAAGAAGAACGTTAGGTTCAATCGAGTGCTAGCACGATTTTCTTGAACCTAATTGAATCTCATTCAGATCAATTGAACTAGATCAGTTCAATTGATGATCACCAGATTCAAACCCTTGTTTGTGTGACCCAGTTAGGTTCAGTTCTGTATGGTAATGGGATATGTCATGATCTCTATCATCGACATCATCGAAACTCCTTTCGATGGATCAGAACTCTTCTGATTCGAACAGCTAGAATGATCGATCATCTAAATCATTCTAATTGCTCCCAAAATCCACCAGTGACACCTAGCAGTATATGGTGGCAACCCATCAGAGCTGAATGCGAACCTCTTGGTGCAGCTACCTGTGTGATTAAGTTCTTCTATCTTGAGCCCCGATCAGATTAGGGTTAAGGTGAACTCGTCAAACCCTAGTCTCTGTCATATGATGTAATCATTCGATTCGAGTCCAATGTGAAAATCTAAATAGAAACTCTTTCTATTATTTCACTCTGCCATGGCCATGGGCTTCTGGACTTGATTCTCATGATCATCATAGGGCTGCTCCTCTACCACCGAGGTAGATAGATTCCATCTTGATGCAATCCAGTTCCTACAATGAACATGCTATAGCCAACATACACCTCAGGGTTCCATATGGCTAGGAGACCGAGTAATGGTGTAGTCAAACTATAACACCCTCAAGGTGAACTGCCGATGCATCTCAGGTCAAAGAACCAGACACACTACTGCAGCATCGAGTCAGTCATTGACGAGAAGGTAGACTTCCTAATGACTACTCGAGGTGGTCACGCTCAGTGCCCTCGTTCTCTAACGAGTACCTGTACTCTCGCTCCAGTGTCTCCACACCGTAGACTCAAGACTCATCTACTAAAGAGAAGCGATTGTACACCAATCTTTCGGATCAATCACCATCCTCGTGATGATCCTATGGTCAGGAGCAATTTATGAGTTAATAATGATTATTCATGTCTTAAATTTTCAACTCTTGAAAATATGAATTATCATTGCCATTAACTCAAAGGATGTATCACAGACACTAAATACACATATGTGATAGAAAATAATCCATTTATTGATTTTAGTCAAAATTATAATTTTGCCCCTAGAAGTGTATTATAAGTGTCAGTCAATTCTGGCTTCTAGAGCACATATATCTAACACTACTATCTTAAAACTACTTATATACAAAAAATTATATAATTTAGAAATCCTTAGCTTATGCATAAGATAGCTAGTCAAAAATTGGACAACCTCTATAAAATTGAATTAGATATATTTTTTGATCACTTGATGTATGAGTTAGGAGTCTTTAAATCATATGATTTTTTATATACAAGCAATTTTAAGATATAGATTATATCTAATAGTTTGAATCATCAATGTAGAATTTTCATTATCTAGTTTTAATCTGATCAGATCTGAGTCCAAATCCGATCGATCTTATCCAAGTCTGTCCCTATATATATATATTCTATCATATCATATACCACTAATGAGGGGCTTAATTGACAAAAAACTATCGAGCCACCATGGTAACAATCTATTTGTTAAATTTAATATTTTTTAAAATTTTTATTAAAGGCTTATCACATTATAAAATATATTTATTCAAAATATGTTGTGATTTCTTATATTACATAATTATTTTTTGCATAAAAAATCCAATCCTTCTATGATATAAATAAAAAAGGAATAAGTTATTTTACACGTTATTATATTTTCAAAATTATTTTGTTTAACATATTTTAAGGTATTCAAAGCTTCATCATCTCTCTCTCTCTCTCTCTCTCCTGCAATTCAAGAGTAATAAAGTTATTTTATATAATATAAAATGTAGTTGCATCGGTGATTGAGGCTCTTGGTCTCATCGATCTTGCATATCTTTATTTAGGATCACAATTGGACTAAGCACTAAATTCTACTCTTAATCGATATTTTATTTTGTGCCAGCTAATAATATTTTAAAAGAACATCTGTGACTTTTCAGTAGAAAAAAATAGGATGAGTTACAAACTAATTCCTGGCAATTTATTATAAATATAGATCAAAATATTATTTTTTGGTAATTTATAAAGATTCTAAATATGAGCTACAAATTGGGCAAATTGGGTAATTTAAAAAGAATTTTTTTAAAATTACTATATTTCATGATTTTTTTTTTTTTGCTCTACGAAATGATGGCATTATAGTCGTTACAAAATTTCTTGATGTACATGATTGATGCCCGGGAATGGTGTCATGCAGCACATACTCCACCTCTATCATGCCACTCTTACGCATGCATGGCATCACTCAAGGAATACATATGTTCCTTCAACTGCAGAATTCTGACCAGTCTATATGCGCTTTTGTAGCTGCGGCCTGGCAGCAAGGGGTTAAGAATTGAAAAATAAAATAATGAACACAGAGACTGATGGATTCACTATAAAATATAAAAAAATCTAGATACCTTTATAGCGGTTTTATATCCTGTCCATTTCGGAGCCTAGCCAATCCTCTTAATTAAAAAGGGGATAGCACTCTTATCATATCTGATAATGATCTGTTGGTGCCTTAAGCACAAAAGCACATTCTGTTACAACATTTTAAGCTGCCAACGTTCATTCTATTTTTACGCAGCAGCAGCAGCATGCACGCGAAACTGCTTGCATGGTTACCATCCAGATCAACATGGAAGAATTATAAAATAAATAATGATCATCTTTCTTCCAGCAAAGAAGAGCCTATAAAGCATGCTAGCAATGCTAGAAAAAGGATGCAAAATCTAATATATAGATCATTGCCTCATCAAGATTTATATAAGGATAGGGGTGGCAATCAAGTTGGGACGAACCAAATATGAGTTGGTCTGCATAAAGATTAGGTTAAAAATTTTGTCAATCTAAATCAAATCTATTTATTAAACAGATCAATTTGATAACTAAATTACATAGGAAATCTAACCCAGCATACAATGGGTTGAATCACGTTAAATAGGTTAAGCATTGCCATGGAGAACTAATACATCAAAATTCCCCGCTCAAGCGCAACAATAGAAAATTGATATAGCTGCATTCGTGGGGTGGGAACCTCATACCTAACTCCATCGCCAGCCCAGAATTTATTGGGCTGTGCTGGGTCCAGTTCGTGCCTAGGTCATTCCTAGCCCAATTTGGACAACCAGGACCAAGACCTGTCATGAACTCATCCAGGCTTAATTATCTTGGCCCGAGCCCTTTTTTTTTTTTTGGGCTGTCAAAACTGAGTCGGTAAATAGCATGAGAAATTCTTATTTCATGAAAAAAGAAAAAGGGGTGGGAGCCTCCGTGCGCGTCAATCACCCGCAATAAGAATTGCTACCACTCCTTTTTCACCTGCGTCTCCCAACCAACCGATCCAAACTTCATTCTCTCAGCCCAAGCCCATTTTTATCCGGGCCGGCCATTATGAGTCCGCAAATAGAATTAGGCTCCCTGAAGTCCACGGCTATCCGAAGGCCGCATGGCCTCGCGCTCGCTAAGCGCCAGCAAGTTCGCTAGCCTCGTCACCTTCGTCTCCAAACCAGACGCAACGCCGAAGTTAACAGTATGCCAGACAAAGATGATCACGGAGTACGGGAAGAGGGGAGAGGTGGACAAGGCCGTCCAGGTATTCGAGCAAATGCCCCTGAGGAACCAAATTTCTTGGAACGCGATGCTGTCCGTGCTCATCAACTCTGGCAATGTGGACTCCGCCGTCCAATTGTTCGATGAAATGCCCCAAAGGAACTCAACATCTTACATATCGATGATCGCTGGCCTCTCGAGGTCCGGTTCGGTCCTGAAAGCACGCCAGCTCTTCGATTCCATTCCATCTCAGGACCAGAATGTGATCTCGTGGACGGCAATGATATCCTGTTACGCGCGTAACAACGAACCTTTCGAGGCTCTGAAGCTTTTCTCGGGCCTTTATAGTGCTCTATTCCACCTAAAAATATTACCCAATTCACATACTTTCAGTGCTCTGCTCAAGTGCTGCGGTTGCATCCGATCACTTCCGGCGGTGACGCAAATACAATCTTTGATAGCAAAGCTGCTGGACGAAGAAGGGGATGGTTTTATCTTTGTTCATAACTGTTTGATTGATGTGAATGCTAAATTGGGCAACCTGATCGATGCGGAGGGGGTTTTTAATAGAATGAGGTGGAAGGATTTGGGATCATGGAATGCTATGATGAATGCATATACCCATCACTTGTTGATGGACAAAGCTCTCGGGATCTTTTACTCTATGGAAGAAAAGGACACGCTTTCATGGAACATAGCAATGTCAGGGTTATTGGAAAGCCGTCGAGGAGAAGAAGCTCTAAGGCTCTTTCTCTTGTTAAGATGGAGAAGAAGCACGAAGCCTAACTCGTCTACATACTCGATTATCTTAAGTGCTTGTGCCACTTTAACAATGCTCAAATTTGGAAGGCAAATACATGCAATCACAGTAAAGATTGGTCTTTATTTGTCTAACATCTTTGTTTGCAACTCATTGATTACCATGTATGCGAGTTGTGGATCGAGCGGGGAATTGGAGCAGGTGTTCGATGAGATGCCAAAGAAAGATGTGGTCTCATGGAATTCGGTGATACAAGGTCTTGGGCAAAATGGATATAGTAAAAAAGCTTTGGAGATAGCAGAGAAAGCATTAGATTCGAAGAATTTCAATCACAATACTTTTGTTGCTATATTGACCAGTTGCAGCCATGGTGGTCTAGTTAATGAAGGTTTGGATTATTTCCACTCCATGAGAAAGAAGTATGGCATTGACCCTGGCTTAGATCATTACATTTGTGTTGTTGATATGCTTGGAAGAGCAGGTAGGCTGAAAGAAGCTCATAGTCTGCTTGCCAGCATGCCTTTTGCAGCTAATTCAGTTGCATGGTATGCTCTTCTCAATGCATGTATGGTCCATGGTGACACAGATATGGGAAGAATTGCGGCAAAAGAGCTACAGATATTGGAGCCTCGTAATGCCAGGAGCTATTTAGGATTGGCAAATATTTATGGTAGAACGGATAAGATAGAGGAATCAAGAAGGCTATTTGATGTGATAAGGAAGAAGGAACTGAGGAAGGAACCTGGAAGCAGCTGGGTTGTGCAAACGTAGAATCTCATTGATATTTAGTGTTACTTCACCTCGAAGCGAATCCTTATTTTGCAAGGAACCATCCCATTGCTTCATGTCCATCATGTGCTCAATAATCTATAATTCTCTGGTTGCACGCACAGATGGATAAAGAGAGGGGGAAAAAGAAAACAACGATGGAAGTTGAAGGACATGAACATGCTTGCTTTGGATTCTTTTGCGTATACGCTTCTAAAATGGGCCTTTTTATGCCTATAGCTTTGTAAACTTATAATTTGCATGCCTATCTTTGTAAATTACATTTTTCTGCAGCCATGCCTTTTGGTTGATCTCATATTTGTAAGCGTTAGAAAGCGACTTTTCATGCGACAAAGAATACATGCACATAAAAGCTCTTGTGAATCACATAGGTACCTGCTTTGGTGAAAGAGGGGTACGGTGAATGGTGATAATTTCGTAGGCTAGCTTATGTTTGAAGTTTTAACCAACCAAAGTGTGGTTAACCAGTGCACTGGGTAAACTGAAAATAAGAATATGATGGCATGTAAAAGTAATATATGTCCTATCACATATGGATTATAAGAAGTTATTATTAAAATAAAAAATAATATCATATAAAATAGATTATTATATGGACTGTTATTTTTTAATTAAATATAGATCTGCAGATCGTAGTTGTGACGGTAAGCGCAGGTTTTGCCGTCTGTGAGAGGATGTAGAATAAAAAAAAAAAAAAAAAAATGAAGAGCGGCGGGTGAATATGGTTCCTTGTAGCCACGTGGGGTGACGCGCGCTGCGTGTTTCCATCTCTCCGCGGCCTCCCGTGCCGTCTCTGCTCTCCAACCACCGCAAAGCTGCTTCTACTCCCAAAGGCGTAATCCAGAGCGTCATCACCATCTCTTCAATCTCCGCCGTCCGATATCATTCCCCCATCCATCATCAGCCGCCCGATCCCAAGAAAAGAAAATATAAAAGAATCTCATGATAAGGGTTGGCTAATTCATTCTCCCCTTCTCTCTCCTCCGGACGCTAGCCTTCCCGATGTTTCTCGGGCGATCCCGATAGAAGGGCTTCGATCGATCTTTGTGGATTTCGATCCGTCCGAGAACGAGGATTCTCGATTCTATCGAGGGCTCGATGATCGGCTCTGGCTGCGAGTTGTTCGGTGAGAATCGATGAGGATTTGATTCTGATGATTGATTCGTTAGCAGGAATTGAATTGAAGAGCGCCGATTGATCGATCGATCGTCCGTCTCCCGAGCCAGGGTTTCTTCGCTGGAGATGGAGCAGGAGAGCCAGAAGAGGGAGGTTGAGGAGACCGAGTTCCAAACCCCCAATATCCCAACTCTCTGCGCCAACAACTGCGGCTTCTTCGGAAGCCCCGCGACCAATAATCTCTGCTCAAAATGCTATAAAGACTACTTCTTGAGCAAGTCCAAGGCTTCGATCGAGACTTTGGTGGTGCCGCCGCCGGCGGAGGCGAAGAAGGTAGAGGAGAAGCCCGCAGGAGGCGATGGGGAGGCCAAAGTTGAGAGCTTTGTGGAGGAAGGGGCTCCATCGGGGGAGTCACCGGCGATGAAGCCCCCGAATCGGTGCAGCTTCTGCAACAAGAAGGTCGGGCTGATGGGGTTCAAGTGCCGCTGTGGGGAGGTATTCTGCTCCCTTCACCGATACTCCGATAAGCACAATTGCGCCTTTGATTACAAGGGAGCTGGGCAGGATGCGATTGCCAAGGCGAACCCGCTCGTGAAGCCCGACAAGGTCGAGAAGATCTGACGGCAGAGCAGCCAGCCGTGAAACACTGGTATATGCCTGGAAAATTTATGGTGGTGTCTCTGGAAAATAAGTGTTTAGGTCCGCTCTCTCTGTATTTCTCTCTATTTGATTGCATTTGTTGCTGGGGTTTGTACAGTTTGGTTCTATCTAGGAGTTGGATTGGGGGCTCTTGGTTACATAATTTAAAGCTATATGTACTCAACTCGATCATATATATGTTTAGGTGTTATGACTTATGCTATGGTCTTGACCGTTTATTCTGTAGATTACGATTAAGCATTTTCTGATCTAAAACCATGTATAATTGATCTTAGAAGAAGAGGTAACATCTATGAGGAAAAAAAAATATTTGGCTAGAACATAGGAATAACAAAACCAAAAACCCACAGGGAAGTCCATAAAATTGCAGACTAAAAAGGTGACCCGGCTAAAACAATGCAAACCAAACAGAAAAATAGGAACCTATGATAGGAAAAACAACAAATTGTAGCAAAGATGGGGGTGTTGTGAGAAGAAGAGAGGGGGGGAGGGGGCGCTAATGAACTCCCTGTCCATTCCTTGGCAACTCTTGCCAAAACACAATGGCAGGTCAGGAGATACAGCAGTTTGTATCAAGGGCACAACTTGTAGGGCATATGTTGGCTGGAGAACAGCATGGGAGACAACTGTTCAACTACCGAACAGCAACTCTCAAAGGGCACCATTTAGTTTGGATATCAGGCTTCGGACTTGAATCTTTGAAATATTGTTGTAAAACGTGGTCCATGGAATTTGCCAAGATATTATATTAAGGTAAGGTTATGCACAAAATGTGTCACAAGGTTATTGAGGCAAGGTTAGGTATGAAATTTCATTTGGTGGTGATGTAGAGCATAGTTAAACAATTGTTTGTGCAAGGTGGTTGGTGGAAATATGTTAAGTTCATTGCAGTGCAACATGTTTTCACAGAGAGGAATTAGGCGTTCTGTATGGTTTTGTGTAATTGGAGGCTGTTGCTACCTGCATGGATGTTGGAAGTTCTCTCCAATGGTCTAATATTTTGACTCGGCTTTTTTTATCAGATATTGGATTTTGTTGCATGTTTTAAGAATTATTACTAATTGCCTATAAATGAAGAATGGATATCAAAAGCTATTCAATGCATGGTTCCCAGTGCTTCATATGATGATATGATATTTGCATATCTAACCCCCTGCATGTACCATGATATAAACTCTTACCCTGTTTCACTAGAAGTAGCATGGTTGCAATTACATGGACATAATTATGCATTTTGGGGTGGGGTGATGGGGTTTGGGGGAACAAGAAGAAACTTAATAACGAGAGGAACCAAGCAAACAGTTTTCTGTTTCAGGTGATGATATGATATTTGCATATGTAACCCCCCGCATGTATATAAACTCTTACCCTGTTTCACTGAAAATAGCATGGTTGCCATTACATGGACATAATTATGCATGATTTATAGACAGGTGGATGCTAGATGGATGATGACTATGGGTAGTGATGTTAATGGGGTGACCTGTAAGGACACTGACAACTATGCTTGTTGGATAATGAAATTGGGTTAGCTTTCATGATTTCATGATTTAAACTGAGGATATATAATTCCTAAGAATTTTGGTGGTTGAGGCAATATCAAGCTGCTGAGTATAATGTTGGATGTTTGCTAAGTTGGTGCTATGTTACATGGACATTCTTGTCCAGCTCCAAGAATACATTTTGGATACGCATCCAATTGAGATATATGTCAAATACTTGGATACTTAGCTTCTTTTTTTCTAGCTTGCTCAGATAGATAGATATTTTGACTCTTTCGATTATAAGTACAATCCACCATTAGAGATTGGCCAAGGATAGAGATATTGAAATAACTTTGGAAAATATCCTTTTTCTTGCATCTCTCAGCAAATAAGGATGTTTGAAAAACATAAGTGAAAGATTTTAACAAATAATATATATTTAAATATTCTATTTTATACGATACTGAGAGATAAATGTATAATTTAATTAAAATTACTCTTCCCATATCTCCTTTTTTTTTTCCCTCTTGCCATTAGATACTTAGACATGTGTCTGAATATAATTCTCGTATCTCTGTCTAAGCAAAAGGTATTCGGTGTGTAGACCTGATCTTTGGTTGCTACAGTATGGTTTTCCACATTTGTGAATATTATCAGCAATCACCATGGATATAGGTTATGGCATCATATTTAATCTGCACAGCCATCTGGAAAATATAGACGTTTCAGTCTCCACTTTTCTATTTATATGGAGCAAGTGATTTTTTTTAACATATTGTGGTTGGCCTCGTCGAGATGGTACTGATATTCACAAAATACCTTCTCCATATGAATGTTACTAATTAATGTGAGTAGATTCAGGGAAAACCAACCATATGATACATACAGTTATTTATGACAAATTTTGGGTAAGTTATATTTGGTTTCTCATTTGCGACCTTATAGCTTGTCTAGAACTTCGACCATCATCATAACTTACATTAGATATATGTTGTATTCTTGAATTTTCAGTTGCTGTTTTAGAATGATGCATGTATCATGCATACTTGAAATCATAATGCCTCTTGAAACAATTTGTACCACCTTGTGCGGCAGCTTTTAATAAATTTATTTGCTTTTACCTTTTTTTTTTTTAAAAAAAAAAGTCTTATATTCTTCCTGAGATATTTTATGGGAAGGTTCCCAATAGTTCCTTTAGTTACTCCAACCATTCAAGCTAAAGTTGCTGTTATTATAACGTAGAAGAGGAAACTAAAGTTTTTCTCTTTTTTTTGCCCTTTTTGATCTTTAAAATCAAGTTAGAATGTTTTTGAAAAAGGTTGCTTGTTTATGTTTGGTTTTGATTTTCACATGACGATTAGGATGTTGTGGGTATTGGGCACTCGATGCTCTCTATTTTTTTTGGAGGAACTTACTAGCATCAAGGCATGACGCAGAGACTGAAATGTGAATCGTTTGATTGTTTAGGAATCCAAATTTATCAAACGTAGATTAAAAACATCTCGACAATCTATTGTCATTTGGCAGAACAATGAATTCCTTTTGAGGGTTGATTAACCAAAAGCTTATGAGAACATGGATTTAAATGATTGGGTATTGGAAAATGCCATTTATATCATCGATGCAGGTATCTGGCATGCTTTCTTGTCTTGCACGGTAGGGAATCTAAATGCCCTGAAAGGATTTGTCTTCAATGATGCACTGTTTTTTACGTATTTTTGCTGGTTGTCATGTGTTTGCGGATTTTCAATTTTAGTCTGCGTGCATCCATAGCCAGAGTTTTTTTTTTTTTTTTTTTTTTCTTGCCCCCCTTTGGACTCGATTTAGATGCTGATACGTTGCTTGTGAAGAATTGCTGCCGAACCTGCATAAACCATTTCATCGCTTGCTCATGGTTATGTTCTGCATGGAATTGAGATTTGTTTAGAGAGTTTGCTGGATTTTTTTCCTTTTTCCTTTTGGAACAGGGGTTTTGTTTAGAGACTTAGGTAGTTCTAAGGGTGTCAGACACATCTCATGCCGTTTTTCACGGGAAAGTGAAAGCATTTTCTCGCAACGGTGATGCTGATTTAAATGGTTGGTCAGATTGAATTTTATCTTTCTAAGTTGCAATATTTGATAGCCACATGACAAAGGGCTGCAACCTCTCTCTCTCCGCTTTTTTTTTTTTTTTTTTTTGGTTATTATTATTATTTTTTTCTGGTTAGGAAGGCTGCAGCATTTACATCAATCACCATCTTTTACCGTTGAGATTTGATGGTTGATTAGGCTGCAGGGTACGGCACTAACTATTATTATCTTATTCTGTCAAACTTTGCTAATACTTTTATTGCGATATTTAAGCACGCAAAATCTTTTAAAATACTTTTTCAAATCATAAATTCTAATGGCTCTTGTTGCTTGCTTACGCTAAGT